>SRMA01025785.1:286674-380793 GCA_007224835.1 Danionella cerebrum
GCATACCCTCCATAGTGCCAGTCATTGTCTGATTAAATGTTATTGTGGGCATGTCATGGATGTAAATATCATTATCGATTAGTATGAGATATCACTATGGGTTGTAATAACTGTCATTACATCCTTCACAGTTAGCAAATGGCTAAGTAAAAAAAAAAAAAACAGCTACAGGTTTCAGTAACCGATTAGAAAATAGTCATAAAACATCATATAATAATGTGAAGTTGATTCGTTCAACTTAAAAGATTTCTTCGCCTATAGTAAATAATATTTGTGTGCTGTATAAACCACACCTGGGATACAGAACATGATATCTGTGTAGCTTCTGCTAGCCATTTCTGCTTAAAGCACCTATTTGCCTAGTCATAAATATAATTAACAAATAAAAACCCAGAGCAATGGAGCAGTTTTTGCAAAAAAAAAAAATTATAAAAATGCATGTAATATCCACTATTTAAAGTTTCTGAATGATATAAAATTCTTTCAATATTTACTCTGAAAATATAATTGTTGAAGCTTTTAAATAGTTTTCGTTATCGGATTAATCTGAAAAATAATGATTAATCGATTGTAGGAAAAATCGTTAATTGTAAACAACCATTGCATTGTTACTAGTTTAAGAATGACTGCAGTATTAATTTAATTGAATTCAATCAATTATTTATTGATTATCATTTGTATGTCCATGATTGTTTAGCAATGTTAGCTGGCCTTCCATGCCCCAATGCTGTGCAAGCATGTTCTGCAGGGTCAATGCTTATTCAAACGAGTCAGCTCTACAAAGTGATGGACACTTCCTAGAAGCTTAGAACATTGATGATGTTGAAATGTATAGGCAATCCAGACAAACCGTTTTTGAATTTAGCTGCTTCTTTTCCCATATAATATTTATCATGGGTTAATTTTTGCTGCTGTAAAGGACAAATCTGATTCTCGATTTTAAAGTTTGTCTTGTAAAGCTCCACAAAGACAAACTCTCTGATGAATCTGCCTGGCAGGAAGTCATTTGTTGTAATTGTAGATTCAAGTGATCTCATGTTGATTGCGAGTCATACAGTGTTGCGTCTATTTCTGAAAAGATGCAAGCGTAGATAATACGCACATAAGCGTAGATGGTAGGTCTGACATTCCATCACCGGACTACCCACCGTGTTTTATGACATATCACTATATCCGTCATGTGAATGTGTGCATCCGGTGTAGAATTCTAGCATGACCTAAAGAATCAGATGACCGACGGTAGAGATAATTGCTGACTGGAGACCCACATGACCTTAGAGTCACAGTTGGTAGCCCCCAATCAAACACAGGGATCCTATAATGTGTTTGTCATTGAATTTATTAATTTAATATGCCTTTATTATTGACCGAGAATGCAATTAGTAAAGTGCTTGTGTACATCATTGGGTTTACTCTATCAAACTCTTCACACAAACCCAAACAGCTGAGAGGGAAGGTTTGCAATGCCCTCTGTACCTGTTTTAAGATGTTGTTTCACAGAAATGTAGTACGTAAACACACCAATCTGGAGCAGTTATATCCAAGATCTAAGTTCCAGGAAATGGTTTGTCAAACATGCCTTGTTACTGTACTTTCCTTGTAGTCACAATGTTGCCCTTTACAGGTATGAATAGAAGGCACTGAGGTCTCATAAATTTATTGTTTTAGATTAGGTTTGTTCACTTTCCATGTCTGAATCAGCTGCTTCCCCTTTTCTCTAAATGTTGCATTCATTGAGGTCGACTAATGGGGATGTAGTAAGTTTTTATTGAAAGACCTTGTGGTTTCAAAGAACAATAATGTATTCGCTGAATGTTTAGCACGTCTCATTCCGCGTTCTGTTTGGCAGACAGTTTTGAATATACATGTTGTACAACCAAAATGATTTGGTAAGATGCAAAAATTAGGCCAGCTCACAACTATGAGCTATATTCTCAATACGAAGTGTCAAAAAACGCAAACTGCCAGCAACAATCTCCGTTGATTGTATTTGACTGTGGAGCCAAATTTCTGCATGTGAATGAGTTTTTCAATATTCGTGTTCCATTTTCAAGTGAAATGGATCTGATGAGTCCTTTGTTTTTAAAAAGTGAGTGACTCTTACGCCACCTTTTTTTACGCTGGCTCCAATAAACACTGTTTTAAAATTATTACGGAAAGCTGTATTGAATATTTGGTTAAAAAAAAAAAAAAAAACACAAAGCCAGCTGTGAACATTTTCTGGAGACAAAAGTTCAGTGAATGTCTGTTTTAGTCAAAAAGAAGGAACAATCTAAACTTTAGAACAAACAAGAATATACTTTTTTTCTCAGACACCACATAAATCACCATGAAGACTGCAAAGTGGGTGAAGCCCTGATGCTTCCTGCATTCCTGCACTTTGCCAAATATCTTAAATCTAAACAGCCAACAGGAAGTTGTTCTCTAAATCAGAAGAATGTTGGGAGCTGATTAAATGGTTGATGACAGCTGAAAGCAGGGTACAGCGACTTCTTTGAAAAGCACTCGCGAGTCAAAACTTGGTCTAATCAGAGTTTTGTTCTCACAACAAACATGCTGTGACTTTCCTAACTCAAGTTAAACTAAATATGGAAAATTTAGTGGGTACATGGTCAAAGTTATTCATATATTTTTTTATTTCTTATTAAATGTTATTACATGGCTGGGTAAATTCTGGACTTTTGAGTCACAAGACGACTTTTCACCATGTATTTTTGTAAAATGAAAGCAAGACCATTTTGATGTTCTTATATCAAGCAAGCTTCTCAGGTCATGACCGTTTTTAAAGCTGCGTTCCATTTCTCACCTTTGCCTCATGCAAACTAATAAACAGTAAATGGATTCTAGTCACCAGTGATTAGTGGAACGTCTGCTTGTGGACTCATTGGGAATTATGCAAAAAAGACTTCTCTCCAATTGGAAATTACTTGCAACAGTTGCTTCTCGTTTGCATAAAATTAACAATTTACTCTTGTGGCTTGACGCCGGACACACTCGTCATTGTCATCACCAACAGTCATTCCCCTTTTGTCGCTGCTAACCCACTAATGGTTACATTTTCTAATGATTAAGTTTCTTTTTAAGGGTTAAATTGCATTTACTGACCTATGTATCAAGTCATGTCAAAAGGATGAGAGGTTAGTTCTAGTATGAACATGTTTTGTGGAACAGAATGGAATGTGGTTTTGGCCATAGTTAGACAGCATTTAAATGATAGTGTTTTTGACAATCATTTTAATCAGTTAACAAGTTTTACTATATTTAATTAGCCTTACGTGCCTAAAGACGTGCCAAGTGTAGTCACATTGGGAATCAAGCCAGATAAACATTAGGCTAGTCCCTTACATATGGATATCGGAACATAAAACAATGGTTTGGGTTATGTTTTTAAAATGTTTATAAATGATAACTTGATTTTAACTTAATTTCTAGGACCGTTTGTTTCTAGAACCACCACTCAGTCTTAGCTCCAAAAAATGATTTGACCTCATGGGATTGTGCAAAACGGGGCTAGGTTTAATGGCTAGAAAAGTTCTTAATGACCAAATATATTAATTTTCGTATACGTTGTGGCGATCCACTCATGTTGCGCAGCGTACAAACAAAATTTTCTGGTATTATTGTATACATTCTTTGTAATGCCATAAAGATTAGTAGTTTTGGCCCAGTTTATCCTAATCTGTCGCCAAATTCAAGCCTTAAAGCAAAAGAGTAATCATTGAGCTAATGGTTTCCTGACCTAAACCCTGCTGAAAATAGTAACCCAATCAAATCCATTCCTCTTCCTAGATGTTCTCACTCACTTATTTCTCTTGTTCGATCGATCGATCAGACTTATCCTAATGTTTTGAACGCATTCACGTCGAATTCTGGACAATCATAAACCACATCCAGTTGCTAGCTGTTCTTTTGACTCTTTATTATACATTAATGCATTTAATTTATAGTTTGATTTAATTTCTAAAGCCATTTCTTACGATACGATCTTGGCATACATTGTTTTACTGTATAACGATTTGCTGTGTGCAAAATGCTTACATTGAGATCAATGTCCCTTAACAATCACCAGTTTTCCTGTTTAATTATTAACAATTGTAATATGCTCTCCTGGTAATGATGCTTTGCTGAAGTTACAAAGGGGTTATTAAAGGTAAAGACATCTGAAAGCGTTTAGCGTTTGAAATTTTTGATCATATAATAAAAATGGTGGAACAATTGGAGGAATTGCAAGCACATGCATCAAAGAGTTCTTCACCAACTCCCTGATTTCTATTGTTTGCAATGTTGTATACAAACATGAGGAAATTCATATCTGAGGAGAAGTTTTGCATGTTTCCAACATTGTGGTTCAGGTCTCAAATAAACCTAAATTACCATGCATACTTTTAGTAAATGATGTTTTGAACCATAGATGGCAAAGGAAAATGGTTATTTTCTGCAACTGTTAAACATTTGGTCGAGATGAAGTAAACTCATATGCATGTCTTTCAACATTTATGGTGAATGCAAATGAGTTTGATGTAAATTCAAGCCAACATTGCCAGCGTACATTTTGGCGAGGAATAACTTTAAATATTTCATAATTCTTCTAATGATCAGTTTTTCCCCACAGTCATTTCTATACATGAGCAACATAGATATTTGAATTCTTGAAGTTTTGGAGCTTTATTTTTCTTCATAGAGGCTAGAAGATCAGCACAGTGTCTTTGGTTTTGCAGTCTAATGTTTTACTTGGATCATGTCTAATAATTGTGTATTTAAGTAAAAGGGATCTAAATATTTCATCTTGGAACATCTTGAAAATAAGATTTAGTGTGTCACAAACCTGCTATACCAGTGCTTTTCTATGCTTGGTTGGATTTTTTTTAAGTTGCAGATTAATTAACTCAAATGGATTTAAAAGTCAATCCTTTCAGGGATGAATGTGAATTAAACATTAACAATAGCAATTTTATACATTTTTAAATAAATTAAATAGTTAAAAAAAGTACCTACTTTATGGATGTAGTGTAAGCATTTGAAACGGTATGCAGCACTGGTGTATTTGGAGAAATTACATTGATTCGTGAAATATATATATTTTTTACATATTTAAATTTTACCTATACATTTACCAACTTAGACCGACCTCATTTGAACTAAATTAGAAATGCGATAAACCAGACTCTATAAAGGATGAAGGGTTTTAACAAGCGCATAAACATGTCTCCATCTGCGAAGTTAGGAAGTAAAAAAAAATGTGCGTTTTTTTTGCCTTTAAACATCTCAAAACACTAAGGATCTTAACAGAGGGCATTTTCATTCAACCAAGACTGTAAAAAAAGTATATGGACTGTTTCGTGTCATTCGGCCATTGAGTGATTTTTGATGTAATAGTGAGCAGGAGGCTGCACATGCTCAGGAAAAAAAAACTTATTTGGTTTTGCCTTTTGAGAATATCAAACACATTGAACTTTTGCTACAGTATAGTTAACGATCAAACATTTGTTTGAAAAGAAATTAAATTTGGTTATTTATTGTTTTTGTGTACTGCTGCCTTTCTTAAGGCGGGGGTTTGCATAGGTTATGGCGGAATAGCTAAATATCTTTGCATAGAAGCTTTCTTATCAGTCAATCCATGCTTGGATAACTCTGATGGTTTCTGATAATAGATGAGAGTCCATCACGCAGTGTGTATCCATCATCTTCTGGCTTTGAACTATCTGTCTATACAGTTGACGTGTGTTTTGTTTTGGCTCTGTAAAGTTTTTTGTTGTCACGTGTCCTTCCCTTTGTGTAGGTTTAAATAGTGGTAGTTATATGTAAAAGAGAGGTCTTTTGTCATGGACCACCCACGCTTGCCATGCAGCATATTTTCACATCCCCACTTCAAAAGGCAGAGTACGCTCCAATATTGGCTGCAATTTGTTAGAAGGTTTGTAATTAGTTGACCGTCTTTGAAACTACCAGTAAAGGCTGGAAGTGGGTTCACTGTTTAATTTGGAAGATCTATAAGGGTTTTTTTAAAACTTTATGACTTAGTTTCTGAGAGACTTGCTCTTTCTGTGGGAGGCTTCATGGATGGCATGATAAGCTGCGGGCCTGAATTAGTCTCACAATGTCAGTAGTGTAGAGAAAGCCTGAAGGGATCCCAGATGGCTGTGAAGCCTAGCCAAATTGCTAATAAAGCAGAGGATGTCACTGCATATCCTTTATTTGCACCATTTTGGGACTAAATGAGTTGCAAAGAATTGGTACTTGAGAATCACCCTTCAACCATCATGACGAATAGGTTAGTCATCATTCATAATGCCACACCACTGATGACTGTGGTAGGACGCACAACAGTTGTTCAGACTCAGATGCTCTTTTGAGTGACACTCTCTAAAGGGGGGTGTAAGATGCTAACCCATCTGATTCATTTAAGCTATTTATGAAGTGTTATTGACCATTTATACAAATAGTGATAATTGTAAAAGAACCCTTTGTGAAATTGCTTCGTTTATAATGTTTAGGGAAAATGGTGAGCAGACACAGCCTGAGTTAAATTTTTCTCACATACACCTCCCTCTTCTCTTTACCACTACTGACCTATTTATGTACAGCACGTGGAATTGTAATGATTTTATAAGTCTCTTGGTTGCTTTGTCCTCTACACCTTTGTTTGTAATGTTCAGACTAGCTAGCTCCTCCCTTTCAATCAAAAGAGAATTGGGAGTCCCCTTCACCTCATGTGAACTAAAAGGTAACTGGGTTGTGCAATTCAAAATGTATGTTTAGTTCTGCCTTAACCTCTTAAGCCCTGAGGCCTATTTTCCGAAAATCCTATACTTTTACTTTTTAAGGCATTTCTCAGCTTTTACAAGGTCTAAACTGCAAATCTTGGTATCAAAATGAAGATGGGTTCTTGGGGAGTGGTGTGGATGAGTTAATTTGACAGTCAAGAACACTGGGTAAGAGTAATTGATGTTGGAATGGCCAAAAAATGAACTCCGCTTAAAAAAAACCCACATGTTTCCTCCAATATCTCCTTATTTTACTTATAACGAAGCAAATAAACACAATCAATTGTAACAACTACATGTCAAGGACATCTGTAGCAAGTTTGGTGTCCATACTACAAGAAACTAATATTCTGTAAAGGTTTTGATTGAACAAAGTTCAGGCGTAATCCATGTTGGCACAGTTTGGCACAATTTGGCACAATAATTGAAATATGGAAAAAATCTTGTCCAAAGCTTCAGCTACGTTCATAGTCTTCTTTTCTTGCTTACGGGACATGATTTCAGCAAAAAAAACTCCTAAAGAAACGCTGTAAAAGGGAGGTGGAAGCTCATTTACCCCATCTTGCTGCGCTTTTGGGAACTTTTCACTCACAAACGCTTTGACGTTGAACTTCTGCGTGTCCCTACCCCCCGACCATCTGTCCAGTCCGGGAGCTCTATATATCGCTGGAAAGCTCTGATTCTATGCAAGCCAATGAGATCAACCATTTTGAGACTGACGGGATCGCTAACGAATCACACGACGCGCAGCGTGGAGAGACCACCTTTTACGCACGGGGAGTCATTCCATATTTGGTGACGTCATGAGGCCACGGAGCAACAGAAAAAATCTAAAATGGCGTTTCCGCGAAGCTATCGACCGGACATAACAACAAACGGACTTTTATCGCTATGGAAATAACTTTTTGTTGAAAAAACGGCAAAGGTAAGACAAGATTTACATGCTTGCTTGGTTTTCGCTGGCGTTTTTTCGTGGAACTTTCGCTCCCTGCTCTGAAATACTTCATGCAATGTAAATGCGTTGCATATCGCTGGATTCAGCTGGTTGTTAGCTTTCATTTAATGTCATGGTTTTGGTGTTTCCGTTTATATTGTGGATACATATCGCACATAAACCAAAACGTGGTCATGAATTATACTCCGGACATGTTGTTGTTTATTTGCATGGCGTTCGAGCTGTGGTTAACGGATATGAAATTGAATTAGATACGTTTTTAGAGGAGTTTCCGCTGAACACAACAATATTTAATATGTCTGGGTTATTCTCAGGGTTAGTGAGCTATGAGTGAAAATGTAACGCACAAGGGGGCAAGTCCCCGGTACCGGGGACTCTCGGGCTTAAGAGGTTAAGTTCTGTAATAGAAAAATAATGTTGAATCGTGTGTATCTAAAGCCACATTTTTTGTTCTACGTTTTAAACTCTGCATCCAGAGTCTTCTATAATGGGTTATGATTAAAATTTTGTATGTTGTATGTTTAAATTTCATATGCGTAGTCAATAAATAAAACTGGGTTTTTATTATTGACCTATACCCATTCTCTCTTATCACAGATTTGATCCAGTGCACCAATGAAATGAATGTGAACATCCCTCAGCTGGCCGACACGCTGTTTGAGCGCACCACCAACACCAGCTGGGTGGTCGTCTTCAAATCTCTCATCACCACACACCACTTAATGGTCTACGGCAATGAGGTTAGCCTGCGCACCATCAGTTTGATCTATTATACATCACCCAATTGTTTTTTTACTTGATCTCAGTTTTTCAAATGCACATCCAGGCTTTGCATCTCTGGCCTAGCCACCATTTTGAAACAGAACCATGTGCTACAATATATCAGTTCTTCCCTAGTGTCTCTGACTGCACTTTTTATTTTTTCTGTCGGTATGAATTTAAAAACTCTCCTTTTCATGTTGACAGAGATTTGTACAATATCTGGCCTCCAGGAACACATTATTCAACCTCAGTAATTTTTTGGATAAAAGCGGGTTACAAGGTAGGTGCACACAGCCTGACGCCTCATTAGTTATTCTGATTTTCCAAGCACGTCCCAGCTGTATCATTAATTTTTATGAGCATCTAAAGCATGACAAAAGCAGACATGATGAATATTTGAGAAACCGTACTGTGCTTTTACAATTTCATTGGTCTTGCATGGATTTGTTGTTGGCCCCTGCAAGCATTAGGTCTTTCTCTACCTCATATGCACTTGCTTCTCTTCATGAACTCCCTTTGGGATCTGTTCGGCAACTTTCAGTTTAAATAAAGCACTAGTGGGTTTATTTATCCAAGGCTTTTCCCATGTTAACAAGCAGCCTGGCAGCATTTGCAGGATGGGATCAGTCTAGTTACACTGCCTTTATACTAGAACTTTACTTTAGCTCTTTATTTGATTTTTATGTTTGTGTATTTAGAACAGTAGTGTTTTGTAAAAAAAATCCCTCTTAAAAATAAATCTTTAAATATAAAATTTTGGATTTTAGTTACATATTTGTAAGATTTTTAGATGCTTTGGAACAGAAAAATTGGACTTTCTTTTTATGCTAAAGAAAACATTTTTTCTTCAAATTTATCAAAATGGAGTTGTAGCGCTATCACAAAGAAACCTACACCATCTCTAATGTAATTATTTTATTAGCCGTTCTCACATTTCAAATTTTTTCAAGCCACATTTAAATTTGCTTTCTTTGTATCAAACTGATGAAACAGAGAAAAGAAAAACAGTGGATGTTTATTTCTTGACTTGTATATGTGAAAAGTCACAGGGTTCAATATCTGTTTTACACACTGAATAGTTATGCAAAGACCTGAACTGAAACATACAGGGCCTTGGGTTGTAGTACCTTGCTGCAATGTATGTAAGAGACTTCATGTCATTTTCTGTGTGCAGGGTATGACATGTCCACCTTCATCCGGAGGTATAGCCGCTACTTGAATGAAAAGGCAGTTTCTTACAGACAAGTGGCTTTCGACTTCACTAAAGTAAAAAGAGGGTATGTTTGATTTCAAGTTGTTAAAAATTGTAGCCACTGCCACAATCCACAATTTTTTTTATTTGCATGAACTGATTTTTTTTTTATTTTACTTTGTTTTTGCAGATATATAATATTTTACATAAAAAAGCATTTTTGATTTGAATAAATACACAAAATCCTTCACCCAAGTTCATTAAGTTTGTTGAGCCTCTCATTTTATCGTAGGGACTTGGCCAGCGATTTACATATACATTCTCTACATCAGTCTTTCCGCCACCCCAGAAACATACGTTAAACATAAGTAACTTCATGCTTTATTTTGGTTTGACAAACAGAGAGGGAGCGAGAAAGAGACAGAGAGTGTTGCGTCATGTGCGTGCATGTGAAAACCATTACCATTCAGCTGGCACAGTCAAGTCACTGTTACAAAGTGAAAGATATTCATTTAAAAACACAAGATGATCTGCAATTACATTGTTAAAATTACAAAGGCATTTTTGTAAGGCACATTAAACTATTTGATGCATTAATTATTACACAAAAACAACCAACACAGCATTGCTAAACATGCTAACTTACTGGGTTTGTCCGTGTTTTTTTTTTTTTTTTTTTTTTTTTTTTTTTAACACAGTGTACTGTCCTGTCTATGCGTGTCGGGCTGAACAGCGTTAGCATAAACTTAACAGCAAGCCAAACTCCTTCTTAAGATGAGCCAATAAGATGAGCACTCTTTCTCCTTTATTTTCTCAGTGATGTCGGCAACATTGAATTGAAGTAAAACTGAATAAAACAGAAATCTTACTACAAAACATGAACTGAAATCGTCAGATATTGTGATGACGTCATGAAATCGACACAAACACATTCATTTAGTTGCGACATTCAAAACGTCATAAAAGTTACCAAACTTATGTATGCGAGTCATAAACACAAAACCGCACAACACTCACAGTCATTGCTTTCTGAAGGACAGCTTAAAATAGTTTCCATTAGACCTGGAGAAATAGCGTCATGCTAGCGCTCATAGGGAGCGTTTTCCAAAAAAACACGAAGAAGAATCACTTCCGCCTCTACAGGAGTGTCAAAATAAAAGCCTTGCGACTTACATAAACTACGGTAACATAACAAATAATAACCCCCATAAACGTGTAAAAATACATTTCTCTTTTAACGAAGTTATAAACCAATCTTGAACAGCACACACAGACTTGTTAAAAAATTAATACCTGATTGTAGGTAGAACATATGTTAAGCTGTACACCTTGGAACAGGACATCATCTTTAATTGTCCTGGCTATCTAAAAGAAACATATTGCAGATTCTTTTGTAGCTAGCCACTAGGTGTAAGGGAATGTCCGAAAGTGATGTGTGGATCTGTGATTTGGGTTGATTAGCCACTACACTCATGTTGCTTTATCAATCCGTCAGCTCTTTTTGGTAGCTTAGTTCATGACCCCTTTAAGAATCTCTAGATTTGAGTGGAACCCCGGATCTAGTTGAAAGCATCATTGATGTATGTTTAAAAGAAAGAACATTTCAAACATTTTGGGTGGAAGCAACAAAATTACGCAATTTTTGTTCTGGCAGGGCGGATGGCATAATGAGAACACTTAATACAGAAAAGCTCCTGAAGACCATTCCAATCATCCAAAACCAGATGGATGCACTTCTTGACTTCAATGTGAGTGTGTCTTCTTTTGTACGCCTTACGAATGCTTGACCTTCTAATTGTGGTAATCAAATTATTTGATTTTTCCAGGTAAATGCTAATGAACTCACAAATGGAGTCATCAATGCTGGTTTCATGCTTCTGTTTAAAGATGCCATCCGCTTGTTTGCGGCCTACAATGAAGGCATCATCAACTTGTTAGGTGAGCAGTGAGCTGTTATCTTACTTGTTTTTAAAATGCCCTACATATAGACTTACCAGCTATCTCTGATATTGGTTCCAGTTACAGAGCGAAACCTTTGAACTTAAAACCTCAGTTTACTCATCAAGAGTTGCACAGGACTTTGCACTCGCATCACCTTTTTTAGGAGATAAAAGCAGTAAAGGAAAGCATTCGTGTTCATTTCAATAATCTCAGATTTTCATTTGGACCAAGTAAGGATTGTTGTTGGGAGTACAAAATAAGACTTTGTTCAATATTATGAATATTGTTTAATCTTGTCGTATTAGGAAATGAGCAGCTAGCTTTAAATTTCATAGTTGAACTAAGCACAAACATTAGTTGTTGGGAAATGTGGAAAAAAGAAATCTGACCCCAACCCTTTTTCTATCTGCAGAGAAGTATTTTGACATGAAGAAAGCTCAGTGTAAAGAAGGCCTTGACATCTATAAGAAATTCCTCACTCGAATGACAAGAATCTCTGAGTTTCTTAAAGTGGCAGAGGTAGGATTGCATAACATACTATGGGTCTTTTTTTTTTCTTTAAGTAAATGTAATATTTAAGTAGGCATTTATTCATATGTTAACCCTCCGTTTAATGAACATTTAAGAAATAATATGCATAGATTTCCAGTATTTAAGCACACTTGTGAAATATAACATGTAGTGCAAGACGTACATTGCAAAAAAAAAGCGGCCCTAAGATTGAGCCTTGAGGCACACCTGTGATGACCTATCATTTGTCAAGTATTCAAAAATCATGAGTCATATAATCTCTTTTCTGCTCGTTACAGCAGGTAGGAATTGACCGAGGAGATATTCCGGACTTGTCGCAGGTAAGACCTGTATGTCTCGATTTCAAACATCAACTGTCTTCGTTTTATGCCTACTGTCTACCTTTCAATCACCCTCCCTTATTTTGTATGACACAGTTAGAACGTTCGCACGGATTTAAAGGACACTTTTGAAACTTTTTGCATGGATTTACCTAGAAATGGCTAAAATAATTGGAAAAGTCATCAGAGAGTTTTAGAATGGCGGCTAATTTGCTTGTGCAGTAGGTCCCAAACCAAAGCTCTGCAGCACTGCATGTGGAAGTCAGTGCATGAGGATGATAAGGTGGTGTAACTGATATATAGCTTGATTCGTATCTATGTGTAACTATACTTATGTAAAGAAGGATACAGTATGCAAAATTTCAAGAAAACAATCATCAAATTTGTTTTTATGTGATGCTGTTATGAGTAGTAAAACCAGGCTTTTAAACTTTCTATTCATTATGAATTTTAGTGATGTGATAAGCCACTTATTGGACTGTTTTGCTGATTAGCAGTTTAGGGGACAATATGTGAATTTGCATGTGACTAATCCAACTGCGATCCATTAAAACCCTTTATTATTGAGCACCTTAAATAATAAACGCGTCAATGCTAAAGCCTGTTATGCTCTTAGCTTCACCTCCACTGGTCACAAATCCCAAAACGTGACTTCTAGTGGTGTAATATTACATAGTGTACCTTTAAATACCGTTTCTTTTTCCTAAATACTCTGAAAACACCTCATTTTAATTGATCACCTTTATATTCTGTATCTTTCCCTGTTTTCAGTTTACAGTTTGTGTAAGTACTCTCTTCTCTGGTTTAGCTATTTGTTTGTAACTTTTGCATGATATCTGTCTTTGCATGCTGTTTGTGTTTAGTACACCAGTGCACAGTCACCCATTTCTTAACATTTTGTGTAATGTGGAATATATTTGTTCCGGGAGTGTTTTCTCAAGTTAATGCATCGTTTCTATTCCACCAGGCCCCCAGTAGCCTTCTGGATGCCCTCGAGCAGCATTTAGCTTCTTTAGAGGGGAAAAAGGTCAAAGACTCCACAGCAGCTAGCAGGTACATTGACTTCCTAGCAGTACATTTAAAACTCCTGGTCTGTGTGTGTAGGGATGGAGGGGGGGGGGTGCAATTGGGGGTGATTTAAACAAAACACTAAAAAATGTCATATTTGTCATGTAAAAATGACACATCTTTCTCGTAAACACAACATGCCTTGTGTTCATTCTAACTTAGATGGTTGCAAAGAATTACGAATCTTTCTAAATCCATGTAGTCTTGTTTTTACTGCAACACTTTAACCATTTCACTGTTGCACACAAATAAATAAACTTTGAGATTTTTTTTTTAAATATTAAATCTTGCCTCCAAATGAACATTTCATGTTTTTCGGCCGAATCATCTGTCTACTCAACCTTAAAGGCCAAGTTGTTCTCACTAATTGTTTCAAATTCACAAAAAAACCATAATACAACTGCGCAGTTATTCACGTTTCTTTGTAAAGTGAGCCACCGCCATTGTGGTTGATGGTGCACAAATACTTTCGGTTTTACGGTAGTCTTCACAAAATACTTAGGAATCATGATGTTTTTACAACTAACTTTAATTTTTACGAGATAATTGACGTTTACGTTGTTTTTGTAACTGTTGATGCTATTTTTACGACTTATGTCTTTTAAGCAACATTATTCAGTAGAAAAATATTGTGTGTGCACCAATGAGTCTCTGTATTTTATATGTTCTTCATATGGCTCTTTGTTTTGCAAATTGTTCTTTACCATTGTCTTTAGTTTTTTATTAAATGGGTGGAAATAATGGATTTATAGACACTTATTTATTAACATTTTCGCTTTTATGATAAACGCAATAGTTGTGTAATTTTTGAAATGCGTTATTTTAAGTGGTAACAATATGTTTACATTTTTATGTTTGTTATGCATGCTGTTACAGTGCTGAATAAATTGTGTTCAATATATTGTTACAAAGAGATAAATATAAAATTCAGCGGCAAAATTGTTAGCATGGTGGGATTCATGGGTAGAAGATAACGGGACATGGTCTGGGATCAGAACATGTCAATCAAATTGAATTTTGTAAAATTCAAAAAGCGAACTTTGTGTGGTTTCTAAGAATTAACCGAAATAACCAATATTCACTTTAGCTGCATGCTGTGTGCTGTGTACAATTCTGAGCTGTGTACATTCACTAAGAGCTTCCAACTGTGTTTTATATAACTTCAAAGGTTACTCTTAAAAATCATACCACATTTATTTTCCAAGGCTAATCTGTGTGGGTAGGGAAAGCTTTTAAATCGCAGTAGGGAAACCAAAAAATGTCCCCAGAGCTCAAGAGGTTTCTTTTATCATACCTGGATATTGACATGAAAAAATATATCGTAAAAAATGTATATAAATAAAGAACAGCAAGTTGAAGCCTTGGACAATATGGAAGAACGGAAGCAGGAATGTGCTGATGTGCAGTTTGAAGAAAAGAAAGCTTTGCTAACACACTCTTTTCAAGGAACTGTAATGCTGTATTGGAAACAGTAAAATGTTCACGTTACCAGTGTGACAGAATTGTGAGTGATACCAGTAGAAAATCTGCTTTGAACGTTGCAAAAGCATCATGGTAAATCAAATTAAAAAAAGTTAATATTAAATGTAACTCCTACTTCAACAAAAACGAATACTGCTGCGTGTAATGTCATCTTTCGGTTTTTCCTTTCAGAGCTAGTACGCTGTCGAATGCAGTGTCCTCCTTGGCAAATACGGGTATCTCTTTCACCAAAGCTGACGAGAGGGAAAAGCAGGCTGCTCTGGAGGAGGAGCAGGCTCAGTTACAAGCACTTAAGGTTTGCAAACATGGAGACTCTTCAGTCTTCTAGAGTAGCGTTTAGAGGGTATACTTTATGAATATGACTGTCACCCAGGAGCAGCGTCTAAAGGAACTGTCCAAGAAGCCCTCTACTTCCTCTACCACTGCTGCTTCCCCTGTTTCCACAGCAACAGGCACCATAACCACCACCCCAGCTATCGATCTCTTCTCTACACCAAGTAGCTTTGCTAACAGGTATTGTGTTATGTGTTGGGCTTTGCTCTTTAGGTGCAGTTGTGTGTATTTGTATGTATACATGTGTATATTTATTTCAATAAATGAATTAAAACGTGTTTTGGAAATACCTGTAATTAAAAAGGAACCAGTTTAACCGGTCACAGAACAGATTTTCAATGGTTGAGGTGGTTTTGATTTTGTGTGGAAGGGGGCTCCTTTTAGTTCTAGTTGGATTCAGTACTAACTAACATTACTAATTCACACTCGCGGTAAGCCAAGCTTTGTTGGGTCTGTGCTAGACTCACCCAGTTTACCCCATTAGAATTCAATGGAAAAACCATAATTTCTTTGAGCTTTGAACCTTGAGCTTAGTTCACATTATTCCATAGTTGTAAATATTTTTTTAAGTGTTTGATTCCAAAATGTAGTAAATACCAATGTTTAAAATATCGAGGTATCGCTTATTCCCTTATGGCCTTTATTCAAAGTCCTGTTATTGTTTTTGACAAAACTTGAAATCTGGCAATTATTCCTTTTATTTTTCTTGCTCTTTTTTTTTTTTCTTCTTAAAACACAATAAAAACCAAGCCAGAAATCCTTTTGGCCCAATCCATGGTGCACTTTTCGATCACATGACTATCATGGTGGCACCTATTAGATAGAAACTTAGCAATGGTTTCACCTTTTTACATAAAGTGAACGATTTGAATGGTCACATGCCCGTTCAAAACCTACGAGGGAGCAGTTCATATTTCAATTGTTTCAACTCTGAAAAACTATATATACACACCTTCCATTTGTGAAGTTCTTCCATGGTTATACTGACTAAAACTTTCAATATATGATGCAAATTTACTACCTAAACATTCCTTTCTATGGATGTTTTTTCATTCAGTTCTTGCTATAGATTTTTGTTTTAATTTGTTCTATTTTTATATATTGTATAGCTCTATGAAGAACTGCATAATGACCACCAGCGATTTTACACAAGCTTGGAATCTCTCCCGAGTAGATTAATCTGTCCGTCCTCAAAACTTGGAACTTTGTAAATATAACAGAAATAAATCCATCTGTCTCTTGTTTTGTTTGTGTGAATCTCTGCGAATACAGAACTTGGCTGTGAAGAAGGTTTTGATTGTTTGCGAGTTTACTTCAAGTTTTAAAATCTCCTTTTCAATCATTTCAAATCATTGTGCCAAATTTGCTTTTGTCACAATGGTGTGAAATGCTTGGCACTTAAACTACGGGTTTATGGAAGACATTAATGTGTGTTTGCCTTGCACTCTGTCTGGCTCCAGTGCTCCAAAGGTGCCAAGTGATCTGTTGGACCTGCAGCCTGCATTCCATCCTTCTCTCCCTCTCTCCACCGGCCTGCCATTAGGGAGCACATGGGGAGGTGAGCACTGTCTTCTTTTTAATTTTGCATTTAAGGCAGTGAATCTCAACCAGTGGGCTGCGGCCTACTCCTTGGCACGCCATCTGGTAGGCTGCAGAGGCATGAGAGCCTAGCAAAAAATGGAGGTGCTTACCAAATTCATTTAACCCTAACCATAACCATTTTTTTCAAAGATTCTAACTACTACTAAGGGAGTTGGAGAATGAGGCATAGAAGTGCATTATTCTTTTGAATATTTTCTAGTAGTTAATATACATTTTAAAGCATTCAAGTCTAGGCGAAACAACTCCACCTCATTTGTCTGTCTGTCCCTGTTTGCCTGTGCTCTCTGTTCACCTCTTCCTGTTTTCTAATGTTTTCGTCTTGTCTTTGGCCACGTAGATCCATTCACGTCTACAGAGGGTGTTGATGACTCCATTCCAAACTTAAATCCTTTCCTCTCAAAGCCAGTTGTTGATGCTCTCCATCTGCCTGTTGTGTCTTCAGACGCTGTTAGTTTTTCCTCTAGGACACCCAGTCATGAAATGTTTGGTGGTAAACGGCTGCTCTTTTCTCTCATTTTGTGCACGGTTTGCTTTCTTGTGCCTGCTGTGGGCTCGTCTGCTTTCTCTTCGCTCTCATTTCTGTCTTGAATGCTCCACCGTGCAGCGGGTACAAGGCTGCTTGGCAAATTTAGAATTAGCCCTTTAAATATCTGTATCAAGGTTATACTTGCTGTACATTTAAAGAAAATCTAGTTTTGATATTACAAATGTATTTAAAAAATATAGTTCCATATATATTTAATGATACTTTATTTTTGTAAAATTACAAGATGCAAAGTGAGCAATCTAAAGCTAAACTTTCTCAATTTTAATGAATACGTTGTGTATGATCCTCCAGTTATACCAATTAGGTGATGGTGATCATCAGTGCCCCACGTAGAAACCAGTAGGAAGCAGAGAATCTACTGTATTGGCCAGTGTTCAAACAAAACTATAATTATCTATTTAAGAATGACGCTTTTTGCTGTCAAAAATAAAAGTAGGATTTTTTTTTTTACTCATTAAACTGGCTAAATGCTTCAATATTAGCTTTTTTTTATTTTTCATTGTATTTGTCGACAAGATATATTTTACGTTCATATGTTCTAATATACAACTATAAGTGTTTGTAAATGAATACACTATAAACGTCTGTGCTGTAATTACAATTAAAAAATATCACAATATGTATCATGGAGCTACTGGGAGAGATCATTTGTTTCTTGATGTGATTGTGATTCTAGTGACGTCAGAATCTTCTCCTTGTCTTTCTGTTTTTATGCAATTATTTATTTGGAGAAAATTATTCTTTTCTCACAAAAGAAATGAGAAAGATTAAAAATGAGCTCTCTCTCCATCACTTGGAGTAAAATAAATGACTTAATGTAAACATTAACTCTGCCCCCTAGTGGAAGGAATGTATCAAATTCTCAAATTAAACTAAACACTAGCCTTCTTAGCTTTGTTTACAAGTTTTAAATTCCATTTATTCCCAATGATGCTTAATTATATAATTAGTTTTAATAGTTGGTTAAAAAATATTGTAAAATTTGTGTTGCATATCGTATCCTAGACATAATATTTAGGATTGTATCGTATCGTGAGCAGAGTGTGTCGTTACACACCCAACTGTGCAGTTTATGCTTGAGTATGGATTGTCATCCATAGCATTATCTTTTTTTTTGTATGGGCAGTAAAAGAGGCTGTAAAAGTCTGCTTTTGTGAGTTTGTTCTTCTCGGGAGCCATCATCAACATCTCAGAGGTGGACAAAAGTCTTGTTGCTACTGTAAAAAGTGTTTATACAGCTGTTATAGGAAAGAACGCTTTAAAAATCTACTCATGATAAGAGTGTCTTTATTTACAAATGTATTTTGTATGTAAATCACTCCTTGGATACAGAAGTGCTTTCACAGGACACGTTCATGATGGAACTTTGATGGATAGAACATTTAATACTTCTACTGTACTCTATACGTCAGTAAATAGATTGAACATTTTAACTTTAAATAACTTTTCAATTTGCCCTGTGCTTGATCATGCTTGGCTGCATCCTGGCTCCTGCATTTCATGCATCCGTAGAGAATTCCGTTTGATTGTTTGCTTGGAATTTCAGTTTAATTTTTTGATCCTCCAAATATTTCCAACCTCTTTATTGATTCAAGCTGTTCCCCTGTTGAGCCCTATGCCGCGATTGGCTGCTTTGTCTCTGGTACAGATGTCCAAAAGTGATGCATGTTTTCTGACCTCAGGAAACATACGGCTGATCGAGCCCTTTTTCCGAAATTACACTTTCCTCTTTGACTTTTCTTAAGTCTGTCCTTTTTGACTTGATTGATGGGGGTACAGGGTTTCATATTGTATATTTCTTTTGTCTCTGGTTGTGCTTTTCCCTCTGGGTCTGTCAGAGTCCTTCTGCTCGCCGACTGCCTATCCTAACACTGTTCTCTACCAGTCTGAGCCCTCTCCTGTAGCTGGACTATTTGGAGGTATGTGCCGTCCCATTGGTCCAGCTCGTGTTCTTTCCGTTTGCTTTAGTTGACTCTTTTAGTTCCTTTTCCACATGTTCTTGTGTTGAGCTGGAAGCGACACATCTCGTCTTATTTTGTCAACCCAACACATACAAGAGGAAGAACCCCATTGAATAAGACAATTCAATATTCCAAAAGTGTTTGATGCAGTGTTTTTGATTAATTATGGGGAATTGCTGGTTTTATTTTAGTATAGTATAGTAAACAAGGATTCAATCCCATCTTCTACTCTTGAGTAAATAATAAGGGTTATGAGAGTTTGCTAGTGACTATGGCTGCTCACAATTGGAGAAACGGTGTAGTACCATGGTATTCATCAGTGTGACTTATCTCTTTCGTAGGCAATTTCGTATCTCCAGTCAACATGAAAGGCCTTATTTTTGGGCACCACCAAAGGAAATTAGGGAGGGAGAGGACGGGGGAGGAGTGGGAGGTAAATTAAAATTGAGCTGCAGAGAAGTCTTGTAACTTCCTGGTAGTGATGTATTTCCTGTTCTGTCTCAAAAATCAACCCAAAAAAAGGATTACAAATATTTTTTCTATTACAATTTCTACAAGTGAGTATTCTTCGATCATTCTATATATAGTGTCTGAATCCAGATGTAGAGCGTGTCACACCAAATCAAAACGAGGCTTTCGTGCATATTTATGCCATTTTAACACATTCACAAAACCATTTCAGTTTGTCAGACGTATTAACCAATTGTGTGATGTTTCGTTGTCTTTGGAAACACTAATTGGGGACTTTTTTTTTTTGGAAATGCCAAAATTTGGAATTTGGAATTGGACCACCAAGATTTATACATGGTAAAATCTCTAAATTTGGGGTGTTGTGACTGATCGGTAATGGTTCCGTAATTAAAATGTGTAACCCAAAAAAACCTTTTTTTTTGGCAGAAAATAAATTGCGGACCCCTAAATAATTAAATCCGTCCCTCTTTTAACACCCACTAACCACCTGTGTGCTGCGTGTTTTAATAGGTGTGACTTTGTTTCCTCTAACACAGGGTTCCCTGGCACTAACGCAGGCCAGCCAAATTCCACAGGCCTTAATGTCGACTTTGACTCTGTGTTTGGGAACAAGTCGACAGTCAACAGCACAGACTCTACAGGTAAGAGAGAAGTTCTTTCGGCTTCTTTTTCTATGTATGAAGCCTCACACATCTCTCTTTGGAGTGCACCATTTTTCTAGATGAGAACAAGGTTTGATGTTGTTTCCAGAAGAACAGTGAATCTCCTTCAGCGCATGCCCTCAACGCTGCATGTTTGAATTAGAAAATTGCATTTCAAACACTTCTTAGTTCCTGAAATGCAGTGGGGCATTCACAGCAACTTCTTTCAGAACACTATTGAAGATTCAATGTGTTTAACGCTTTCATTTGCCTGTTTATGACCAGTGTTCTATTCTGAACATGTTTTGTTGATCATGTGATGCATTCGCCCTGGCGCATTGATTGTTAGGAGTCTTTATCTATATTTTCAAATTATCCAGAATATTAATAATGGAGTTAATTTTAATTCAAACTAGTCTAAAAAAAGATTTCTGTTCATCATGTTTTTGGATGTTCCTCATTCTCTGTGTTTCTCTCTCTTCTCACTGTTTGGTTTGACCCGCTGGCTTTGCATGGCTCTGCATGTTTGGGTGAGTTGACTGGCAAGGTTTTCCGTTTCAGTTCATCATTTGCTCTGCAGGCAGTCGCCTCCCCCTCTTCCCAACCTGACCAAGCTCTCTGTTGTTTATATGTGTTGTCCTTGTCTTTTATCCCTCTCCCACTCCCTATCCTCTGTTTGTTTAAGATGATATTTTAGGTGGCATCCTCAAACCCACAGTAGCCTCTCCCAACCAGGCATTGACGCCCAGCTCTCAGCAGCCTGGCAAACTGGTCTCCGATGACCTGGATTCCTCTCTGGCTAATCTAGTGGGCAGTGAGTGTCATGTCATGTTTTGTGCTTCAAAAATATTGAAATAAAAATAAAGATGCAAAATGTTTTGGATTTTAGATATTTACTTGTAAGACTAAAGTTCTTTCATTAACCCGGTTTAAAGGCCTGAAAAATATATGCCTATGAATTGGGACACCCCTACAAAACCACACAAGTCAGCCAAATGGTTCTGGAGGATCACTTTATTCATCACTCTTGGTAGTTAAGGGCCATGTAAATATGAGATTTTCTGAGATTTGCATGTGTTTTTCTGGATGTGATATATTTTGACTCCTCATAATTATGCATGAGCTCATTCATCCTATGGGAAGACTCAGTGGATGAATTATTAATGACTTTTCTGCAACTTAATTCAAAAATCACCACCCATCTTTAATGTTTAATTAAATTGTAATATTTGCTTGCACCTCTCTATCTACATAGCCACACCCCTCCCTATTCTATGCAGCAGGACACACCCACTTCATTTGCATTTTTTTAAATAATCTCTGGTAGAAAACCTGAAACTAATTTTATTCACATTTTAAACACATTAAATAAGTTGACATGCAAAGGAGAGTCTATTGTATAATATTGTAATGATCTGACAAAAAATGATGGTTTTAGTCATTTTAAAAACCTTTTAAATGATGGAATTACCGACACTTGGTGGTCTTGCTAGTGGCTGTCTAAGCGCTATAGTTTTTGTAGTGTGGTTTGAGATTCCCTAGGAATAGAGGGATAAATAGCCATTCGCCTTTCACCTTCCTTCAAAACAAGATTTGAAACACACCCTTCACCTCACACGAACGAGGGGCTTGCAGGGTAGAGATGGAAATCAATCCAATAGGTTTTGCCTCCATCTTTGTTATTTCAGAACCTTTTTTCTTCTTTCACCAGATCTTGGCATTGGAAATGGAACAGCAAAAAAGTAGGAGCCTTTACTGCTCATGTCACTATAATAAATGAATTTGCTCTTCAGATGATTTTCATAAATAGATTCTTCCCTCAGTGACATCCACTGGAGTCAACCAGGAGAAAAGAAGCTCACTGGAGGAAACAACTGGCAACCAAAGACAGCTCCCACCACGACATGGAACCCTGCCACCATGGTGAGAGCAGCATTTTGTGCTTGGTTGGTCCTAGAGAAATAAATGGGAAATATTCGGTTTCAAACCATAATGAGCTGCCAACAAAATCCAGTGCAATGTTAAAGGAATGAAGGATGACCGTGTTTTACTAGTGTCTCTGCCAGATTATCATGTGATGTTTGATCTTTGACTCACTTCATTTCCATCTTTGGGTTTATGGTTAACTTTGAACGTCTTGTTTTCAAACAACTTTCTATAGTCAAATTTGATAAATTGACATGAGGCCACACACTAAGCTTTTTTATAGTGAGGATTCTGAGAACACATAGGAGGTTGACCAAATAGTGCACGATTCCATCTTATCTTGCATTTTCATGACTCGACCAATTTATTCAAGGACAGAACAGCTGAAATGTTAAATTTCATGTGTGTGTTCAGTGCACATAGGTGGCGTTCTATAAAGCTCACCTGACAAAATGTTTTTGACTTTTGTTTTGTGGAAGCCATCAAGCTTTTATCTGTGGGCTTTCTTTCTTGAATAAATGTTTTGCGAAATGATTATATTCAAATGAATAGTTTGGTTGCAATATATTATATAATCAACATCAACTGGAAAAATTGATATTTGACAAACTTCACTTTTATATTCCTGTTATGTCTTTTTTTCTCAAAGCAGAACACAACCAATCCATGGTGCCCTTTGATCACATGACTATCTGTGAGAAGGAAGTGAAAGCCTTCCAAAGACAGCCAAAATAGGAAAATGTAAATTAAAAAAAAAAAAAAATCTGGTGCTGGAAAGATACTGGTGATCTGCTGTTCACCAAAGAGAAAATCTTTTGCCAAGCAAATTTCTGGACGCTCTGTAAAGCACTAGGTGTGTTCTCTGGTTCAGTCTCTGAATTCAATTAGTTAAATGTAATTTCTGTAAATACGTCATAAAATAAGATTTTATAGAATTTTTTTATGGTTCAATATAGTTAATGTGCAATTTGGGACTTGCCATAATTTAAATCATATTTTACTTGTATTTTGGGGGAAAACGGATAATGGATTTAAAGAATCTTTTGGGAAAAAGAAAAACCAATTTGTTCATTGTTTAAAATCATAATGTAAATTATATTTTTCTTATTTTAGAAACTCAATATGATCTTTCACAGTTTGGAATAGAACTAATTTCAACCCTTTCTTAGGCCAGAAAACAATTTTTATCAATTTAACATTTTTGGATTTATAGCAATTTGGAACCAAACTCTTAAAAACGTATAGTTAAAACTATAGTTTTGTTTAACATTTCCTTTCTTTTTAAAAACATCTTTTATAAGATCATATAGTTTTTATTATCATAGGGGATTTCAGAAGAGCAGCCACTAATGACTCAAATCCATTCAGAAGTGTTCCGTTAAACGCCACAGATCTTAAACGAGCCGCTCTGAGTGGCACCACTACAATATCAATGTGAGACGATGTGCCATGACTCTTGACCATATAAACCTGCCCTCAGTTTTGGTTAAGATTGTGTTCACTTTTGACATGAGTCCCCACAATGTCTGGACTATTCATACAAATACTAAAGAATTGTAACTTTGTTTTTGTTTTCTTTTTTAAAACACTGTTTTTTTCGGGGGGTGTTTTGAATAATAGATGCAATCCAAGCTCTCACTGCTAGCTTGTCTCGTGTCTGTGATGTGTCTTTGTGTTTCTACTTTGTGATGTTACCGTTTTGTTTGCCTTCTAATTGTATCTGTTGCGTTTTGTAATTGTTCTGGTCCGGGGGATAAACAGAACGGTGTGCTTTTCCCACATTACGTAAGTTACATCGATAAGTTGAATTGCTTTAAAGCGCATGAGACTATTAACCCCACCATCTTGGCTTCAGATATGGCGAGAGAGGAGCTTGAATGAGTGGAATTGCACTGAAGCCACAGGCTGATCTAACCGGATGTGATGTCGGCATGGCTGATGACTCCGCTCATCTGTTTCTACTCCGCCATATCATTTGGTTGATGCCATCAGCTGTAGACTTGTGTGCCTGAATCAATGGGCTAGTGTTTCCAGGCGAAGGTTTAATAGGCAGTGTGCAAAGTCCAATACAACATTTGCTTCCGCTGTCTACATCCTTTGATAAACATTCAGATGGAAACGCTTCAGCTGGTGTCATTTCAATCTTAGCTTTGTTTGAGTTTGTGAATGGTTCTAAACTGAGAAACCATAAAGTAGCTGAAGGAACAGGAAGGTTATTTTCTTTTTTTTTTTTTTTTTTTTTTTAATAAAAAAAAAATTACCCTGGACTTATCGGTGATTAGTTACTATTTTTCAGTAGCTAGCACAAAACTAGTCACTTTTTTACTTCTTTGATTATACACGGTAAAATGTAACAAGTCCTCATTTTCACTGTGTGACCAAAAAAAATGTTTATCGTTCAGTTTTTTTTTATTTATTAGTTAAATTATTTTCGCTTTACACAAAGCGTTGTCGTTAAAACTGAGAAAAAGGAAAATTGTAAATGCTAATGCATTTAATTCCAACTAGCAGAAAGGGAAAAATGTTTTTAAAAAGCACAAAATATTCTGGAATAAATAACTGAAAGGAACCTGAAAATAGATTCAGAATATTTATCGAGAAACTCCTTAAAGTGCAAAAACGATGCATTTTCCGAACAAACACACACTAGACGTTATATAAGCCAAGTGTTCTGAAAAATAACATATGTCTATGGTATCTAATTAACTAACCAATAACGAAGAAATGAGGGCGTATTTTCACTGTAGACAAACATGTTTTCTTTTTTGTTTTCTTGATCAATGTCCAGGTTTTAATATGCCCAGTAACAGCACAACGGTAACTGAGTTATTAAATTAGCATATTTTCGTTAGAGTATTAGTTACTGCCAAAAGTTGCGACCTTACAATAATGTGTTCCTGCCCAACACTGTCCGTGATATGACAACCATGCTTCTAAAGATAGCTATAATGATCAACAGAGGTTTGCAAGGAGCTGCATTTCCATCCACGTATTTTTATTTGGAATATCGCACATAAAAACACTGGATGAAAACAGCAAGAGGCAAATAAATTCTGAAAATGTGCATAAAAAAAGATTTGAGCACTATTGAGTCCGATAAACTTTGGAAACGCATTCACTGAATACATTCCAAGGGCGATGTGTTTTTCTATCTAGGGCGCAATGGGGCAGCATTAACGGACTAACCGATGGACCGATTTCATCTGAAATTCGTCATTCTAAAGTTCCAAAACCAAAGTCTGTCATCAAAGTGGATTGGAATTACCTCCCAGAACTGTCTTTGCCCGGCGTTTTGTCTATATGTTCTAAGACGCAAATTAGATATTATATATGTAAAAGCGCCTTCTACTAACGCAGCAACTTTCATTTTTCTTTTAACATTTGTCACCAGTTAATCGGGCAATGACAATTTTGTTCTCTTTATTGGTTTAACAAAAGGCTAGTAACTTACCTCAACATCTGCACAGGTTACAATCTTATCACAATCGCTGAATAAAGAAACCGTTGATGAACATTAACGGAGGTCTTTTTTGTGTCGTCATAATTTCAATTACAGTTATCTACAAGCATTATTTGATTGATAATAAATGAATTATATTTTAGTATAATCTGCACTAGTCTCAGGAAGCTGAGTGTAGATGCTCTAGTGTAAATGCTTGGTGCGAGACGAGATTAACTTAAATAATGTTTGTCAGCATTTGTTATTGCCAGGTTGTGACTACTTATCTAAATAAATGTTTGAATATTAATTACTAATAATAAGACACCAATTTATATACTGCTTTTCCAGACACTCAAAGATGCTTTACAAGTTTTAGAGCATTATTAATTCACACACTAGTGGTGACAGAACGTGGCCGTCAATTTAGGGCCTTGGGCCTCCTGCCCACCAGCAAACACACCTCACCAGTCACAAACACATCCGTACAGGACTTTGCGGGTGAAGTGGCTTGCTCAAGGCTACAACAACAGAATGGACCTGGCAGTGATGAAACCGCCAAACTTCTGGCTATAGCACGAACAACTACGCCAATTGAAACACTATTTATACTGATCAATTTAAATATCTTAGCTGACAAATAACCCAAATTTTAAAAACTGACTACACCTAAATTAATGAAACTAAACTGACAAAAACATAACTATGACCAAAAAAAACCACAAATATTATGACCCTGTATCTGCAGGATATATCAAACCTGAAAGTTACTTTAGCACACATAGTTCTATACTTATTTTATCACACTGTAGTTTTTTTCATACGAGTATAAAAGTTGTCCTCCTTTAAAATAAGTATACGAGTTGAACCGAACCAGTTACTGGCTGATTATCTGAGACCGTCAACCATTTCCTTCAGGATTATCTTGTACGAAGGTCTACCATTATAGTGGTATATCTCATATTTGAGTTGAGTGGATGTTTGGACATGTTTCAGTGGTGCACGCGTGTGAATAAAAGTGTGCCTGTGGCCATGGGAAGACTTGAAGAGAGTCTCACAAGCTCCTTCACAAAGAGTCTCTCTCTTCCACCAGATCCCTGCACCTGCCACTAATCACTCTGCTTCAAAGAGTCCACACAGACACCATTTCTCACTCTCTTCCTCTCCATCTCCTCGCCTGTTTTCCTGTTTTGATGCTCTGGTTGGAGCGTGCAATGAATTATAATGTTTCTTATGGGAAATCCGTTAAAAAAAGAATAACTTGAATGTGTTTGTAAAGAGTGATGTGGAAACTGAAATGGCAGCTGTGATCTCATGGCTGCACAAGTGGAAACTTCTTACTGGAGGTGTTGAGAAGAATTGTGCTTTCAAGCTAAAATAGACTACTGACGTTATACCAATGGTATTTCGGTTTTAACACTAACTGTGTCGTCACAGGCTCCCTCTGTGATGGCCTTCCCTGCCACGACGCCCACAGGAATGATGGGATACGGCATGGTGAGATATTTTTTTTTTCCATGACTCATTTCACTATTAGTCTTTTACCTGCTCTGTTTCCACTCACTATCGATGCAGTGTGGGTGTATTGAACACTGTGGAGCATCCTCGAGCGCACAAAAGAGCTACATGACGAGCACTACAGGCACCGCTTTGGTTAGGTTTGCCAAATGTTTGACTCTCCGAAACATTCAAATAGATTTTAATACAGATTTTAAAAATAAAATCTTTGATCCTAAAGTTAATCTAGAATAATTACTTACACACAGATTTTTAATTGATGGTAGATGTTTGCTTTTGCTCAATGATGAATGATCCATTTCAACAACTGGAGGCCAGTTATAGAACCAATTCTGCCAGAGCATACTTTCACCTTAACTGTGGTGCAATTTTTGAGTATTTTTATTTGGCTCACTTCAATAATACTCTTAGAACCCAAACTATTATTTAAGAAAATAATTGTAAGTGTTGTTTGACTAGATATATTAATACTTAATGTGAAACGTTCCACAATTGCAATAAAATACAAACAAATTGTTTGTTTTTAAATATTTCAAGCAATTTTTATAATTACAGAAATATCCTAGATGTATCCCTCACAATTGGTTGGAAAAAAAAAAAAGTTCAAGCCACAATAAATTTATTTTGATCCTTTTCATTTTTTTTTGAGATGCAATAAATTTCATAAACTAAGATGAAAATTATAAACTGAAACTAATATAAAATATAACTGGTTAATGTGCTGTCACTTTAGAGTACAGTTGTAATTAGTTTAATAAAAAGACTAAGAATTATAGAAGTTTGTAGTTTTGGGGAGGTTTTATAGATGAATTCATGGATTCAATAATGCCATCAAACAGCTTTTGGTTTAAATATGGATATTTTTACTGGTTTCTGCTTGCAGAAGAGAATAGTTCTCTTAGACATTATGTACAAGTCTAACGCTGCCTGTCTCATTTTCATAATGAATTAATTGGTTGCCATTTTGCTAGCATTTAAAAACCTATACACTCATGTGATCGCTACTATTTTAAAGGCAGTATCTAGGTAGGATGTAGCTCTTTCACATTTAAATCTCACACTCATGAGCATTTTAATATCATAATTTGAATATTTAATGTGAGCTTTGGTGGGGGTTTTTTCTCTCTCAGTGACTGATTGCTAGAAATTGTTAAAACATGACCTCATCGTCAAAATGGGAGAAATTTAAAAAAAAACAGCCAGTTCTATTAAATGTTTCCTATTATTGTTAAAAAAAAAAAAAACTCTGGAGTTACATTAGGCTCATCTTTCTGTGAAGATTTTTTGAAGCATCTGCATGAAAGCGCTATTTATAGTTGTGCTCATAAATTTTCTCTTTTTTGTAGTCATTTTTCAGGAAAAATAAATGATGAGAAAAGCAATGAAGGTCCTTTTTTCGGGAGGTATTCATATTTTTTTTTAAAAATGGCCAAGAAATCAGAAAATGTATGAGCACAATTGTAAAAACATTTGTCTTGACGAAGTACAACTGACTTGTAGATAATTGAAACTTTGAAATGTGTTCAATATAAACTCGTAAAAAACAATGCAAAGATAAATAGTCAAAGCAAATTCCTCTAAAAACCTCAAATGACCTCAAAATAAAGAAGTTCGACTTTCTGTTCTGCTTCGTGTCCTAGAACTCGGGCAAAGTTGATTAGTTCTTGTGTCTGATCAGAAAATAACTTTTATTCCTCTTTCTTGATTCGCATTGTCAATGTAAAATCAGAGGAGACACTGTGTTTTCATCTTGAATAAAAGATGGCAAGACAATAACATGGTCTTATTCAGGTCAAATGTTTTTATATTGAACCCCTAAAGATTTAAATAAGTTGGGGCATGTAACTATTTGCGCTCCAGAAAGTCGTATTGTATGATTATCATTGCGTTGGCTTTGTGTTTGGGGTTACTGTAAAGTAATAACCCATCTTCGGTGCCCTTACTGAGGGAAATATGTTGCCCACAGGGTCTTAATTTTCACCTGATATCGATGGGGGTGTGGGTCAGCAACTCATTGCTTTGTTTCCTCATAGCCTCCTCAAATGGGCTCGGTGGCCATGATGACTCAGCCCACCATGATGTACACGCAGCCTGTGATGCGGCCAGCAAATCCTTTTGGCCCAGTCTCAGGGGCGCAGGTATGACATGCAACAGAGTGTAAGATTCTCAAGTCTTAAAGTGTGACCACATTTACAGAGAATTTAGTTACAGAGTTTTAGTGCAACAATTGTGAATGTGGGCATGCTTTTAGGACAGAATAGACTTCATAGGCATCATAGACCTCCTCATGCTCCTCTAAAATGCCTGAGGCTTTATTCAGAATATGCTCCAGTTTTTCACCCTCATTGCGAGGCTGTTCTGAATACCAAGGCTAGCATGGTGCCCTTCACATATGTATTCCACTCATGCTCTAAATTCACATTCTGCTTCCCTTTCTTCATTTCTGTTGAAGTGTTGGTGCAGGAATTATCCAGAAGGAGAATATTCCCCGCTGTCTTTTATTCTGTCTGTTTGTGAATTTTCCTCTTGTGTATGTCTCAAGTGTTTCCTGGCTCTCCTCGTCCCCTTCAATCTCTTTCGTTCTTTCCGAACTAGCCCTCCACAGCTTCTAGTCCTTCCAGTTCAAGTCCACTAAGAGCTCCAGGACAGGACCCTTTTGCACAGATGTCTCTGAAGGATTTCATTTAGATCGTCTTTAGGTACAACTATGTCTGCCGTGTGTGTTTGAAAGATGGAGTGCGTATTAATTTTAAGCTCAGTTAATGGGAATTTATGGTATGAAGGGTGGGCCCTGTTGCTTTGGAAAGTCATGACCAATCATGCATGACTGTTGTGTTTTCCCGTATGATTTTAAGGAGGTTGTGATGTGGTGTTTAAACAAGAAGGGTCATTTTTTCTGACATGGATGCAATATATTGCCAAAATCGACCACTCAAATAAAATTATTCTGTTCATGGTTTCCGTTTGGTCTTAAAAATATAAAAATCCAAATTTAGGCCTTGAAAAATCTCAAATGTAATAAAATTCACTGTTTTAAGCCCTGTGGTATAGTGTGTTGGGCTTACGCGCAGTTGTGTAGGGCGACATGGGTTCGAATCCCAATCCCATTGTCCCTTCCTAGCCTTCCCCCTCTTTTTTTCATGCCACATTACTTTCCTGTCTGTACAAAATAAAGGAAAAGGTCAATAAAATTATCTTTTATTTGCTGGATTATTGGTCTTGAGACCTGGACTTGTACTGTGCCGATTCATATTATTCATGCAGAACTCTACAGAGTTAGTAATCTTTTGGCTCAAAGTTAAATTATTGTTGCTAAATTTGTGATAGAACATCTATATTCAACTGATATTCAAAACCAGATCTTAATTTTCCAACACTTTAGATCGAGTGTGCTTCAGACAAATTTCCCAGCATGCTTCGCACGAGTCGGCAAATTTAGATTTTTTTAACAAAAGATGGCTTCCATTGCAATAAAAAAAATAGTTTGAGTCATTTACAAAGGTTTTTCATTTATGAAAGCATCATAACTTCATGTTAGTTTTCATGTAAAAAAAAAAAAAACATTTTCGAAAGATTTCAGTATTCACTATTCAGTATTCAAAATTCTCCTATTTGGGCATTTTTTGTGTATGTGCTTCTCTTTAAAACATCGTTGAATTCAGTTTGTATTTGTCGCAGCTTATTGGCACAGTTCTACCTTAAAAGATGTTATGTCTCGTCTTTTTAAGAGCATTTCTACTATTGTGTGATGGAACAAAAGTTGTACCACTTCGAACCAAAAAAAACGTCTGTTTGATGTTGAATGTTTACTGGAAGTAAGCACACCGAGATCTGTTTTCTTCGATCTGGCGCATAGCGTCAAAAACGTTGCACATATATTTAAAACGTTTAATAACATTGTTAGTCGAGAGAGAAGCTCCCGCATTTACGGAAGTGTATGATTGTAACACCCAGAAAGCACCACAACACTACTGTATATATATACTGTACCACACTGTCGTGGATTTGAAGTTGGTGTGCACACGTGAGTGAAAAAACTTCCAGGTCACGCTGGGGAGTCCCAAAGGGAGAAAACGAAAAGCGACAATGAAATAGTAATTCGTTTAGATTTTCCCATTTCAAACACAAACTTATATATTGAAAAATAATTTTTGTTTTGTTTTGTTTTTGAATCAAATGATACCTGGATTGATTTCTAGTTTTAAACACATTTTCAGATGGTGCAGATTCTGCCAAGTTGGCATCCACAAAAACATCTACGTGTTCATCTTTATAAACTCAATAATTTCAAACGCTTTTTGTTTTGACAAATCTCGATGTGGTCAGAAATCAACAAAAAAGTTTTTTATTTATACAGAAAGTAGTAGTTTTGTGGACACATTGACTTTTCACAGTCCACATAAAAGTGTATGGGTTTGTAATGAAAAATGCTAGTTTTCCTGAGTTGCTGCTTCATAACCTCTTTTTAATGCATGTATCTGCAGATAAATTTCATCTTCAATCCCATCCTAATGCCCATCAACCCATTCAACAGCATCTTGGAGGTCTTGATTTTGACGATTGGAACTTTTGAAAGAGTAATGTACATTTTTTCTGATTCCAGATGCAGTTCATGTAGGTGAAGGAGCTTCTCATGGATGAATCACTTTAATCTCTCACCAGTTGGCGGTTCTGCTCTTCCCAGAGTGTTCTGGCCCAATACAGACCTCCACAGGAATCCGAGGGATGGGTGGGAGGGTTATTAAAAGATGGGTGGGGCTGTTGTACTTTAAGTCAAAGATGGCACTCGTTTTGTAATTTGTCGGTAACTGATTCTTCAAAATAACATTGTTTCCATTGAATGGTGAGACTCGGTTTAATCCGGTCGTCAATCAAGGATTACCATGCAACCAACCAACCATCCTAACGTTGGTATCTACTCAGATTTCTTCTTTTTCATTTGCAGTAGACATTCCTTGTGTATTGTCTGTATTTATTTATGATTTACCCACAGATCACATGAACGGAATGAATTATCTCGTTTTTTTTTTTTCAAGAAGGGGTGACTACATAATGGAATGATTTGGTTGTATACTTCGGATTTTGAATGACTGAATTATGAAAATATAAATATATATATAATAATTTAAAAAATTGGACACATAAACTGGCTGATACAGCACTAAGTATTATCAGGAGACGTTGTGTGTCGTGCAATTTCTTTGTAAGTCAAATGCTCACCACCCACCATTCGTATGGGATAATATTTATGAACCTTGATGCCACGGTCAGTTCTGTGCCCCAGAGGGAGACTGGTGTAGTTCATGCGGGAACATTTAGCAAAGCACTGCTTTTGTGATTCAGCTGCATTGCTTTTGGGCGAGATCTGTATCGCTTTCTGCTTGGCATGTCATTATTTTACATTGCTGCCTTTGCAACCTGAATGTGCAGAGTCGCCTTCGTATTTGGACCATCTACGAATTGAAGAGTGTGAATGTGTGTTGGTGATTGCGAATGTGTGTGCGAACGTGAGCTAGACACTCATTTCTGGTGGTATAAGGACAGGGTGCCTTGGTCTATTAGAGAAAATGGGGCGCTGTTGATCAGTGTTTCATATATAAAAATCAAACCCTGTCCAATGAGTAAGAAAAAAAGGTGGTCTGAATTGGATGGTGATTCGATCAATTAATTTTGCATATTTACTTCTATTTTGTTTATATGACAAAAAATGAAGCAGAATTTGGATGGTTTTCAAATAAAGTGCAGCTTCCACTGAACAAAGCAAGTGTTGAGTTCTTGGTATTGTGTATTTGTGTTAATCACTCCAACAGTCACTGCACCTTCATCTAAACGTGAAGAAGACTTTCAATGGAAATGGCAAAATGGATGAAAATACATCGAAAAATGTTTATAAATCAAATATTTATTTAGATAAGTGATATAGTGTTACCAGTTATCAAGTAAGAAATATATTTTCACTCATATTGGCTAGTTTCCGGTTTGACAGAGGTACCTAAATGGTTTTGTTATGCAAACTCAAGGGTTCTGTCTGAAGCTCATAGACTGCTGTTTGGACCTAGATCTTAGCTGTTTAATAAAGGTGAAAATGCCAAACTTGATTTAAAGGAGCTGGGTCCCGATCATCCTGAGATACTTGTATATCTGCATTCCAATGATGAAAGTACATTTGGTCATTTAGCAGCTTGTGGTATGAAAAGAAGATTTGGTTAACGGAGTGTGGCAAAGTTAATTATTTTTTTCCTGCCCTCCCTGTCTCATTATTTGAAACGTGAATCTGACCCAGGGTTGACTCAAAATTGTTTGACTTTTTGAAAAGGCAAAAAGTTTAGTGCCCTCAAGAACAAAAGGGTTAATTTTTTTGTATAAACGCTATGAATATGAAAATAAAGTGTGTTTAGATAAACAGATGTGATGGTATATGTTAGCTTGAAATTTTTCAAAATTACTGCAACCATCCTCTACAAAAAAACAAACTCACATATTAGATCTTAAAATGTCTTAAATTGATTTAAATTCACTTTTGTAGGTCTTTTTTTCACAAGTCTTAATTTTCTAACACTTCTGATTGAGTATGCCTCAGACAGGTTTCACAGCATGCACCTTGCGAGTCAGCACGCTTTAACAAACATGGCCGCCATAGTAACCACAAAGGTTAAATTTATGAAAACAATAATATCATGTTAAATTTTCATGTAAAAAAAATACACTGATATCTGAAATGAAATAATAAAAAAATCGCAAATTTTACATGAAAAAGTGCCACTGTTAGCCTTAACACAGTTTCAAATTCATAAGGCGTAAGTTACCTTTTTATAAAACAGGATTTTAAAGAGTTGCAAAATCAAAAGATTTATCATTTCTTGTGAGATACCTCTTGTTTGACATAGGTTTTTATGTTTAAAAATGTACAAATGACCAGTTATTTTCAAGTGTTAATAACACTTTAAGTGTTTTAATCTTTATAAGATTTTTTTTTTTCAATTGTTTCAAATTTTTCAAGCTACATTATTTTTTTTACAGTGATTTATACTGTATAGAATCAGAATGAGCTTTATTGCCAAGTAGGTTTGCACATACAAGTGATTTGCTTTGGTGACAGACCGAGGCAGCCATCTGCGGCGCCAAAGTTATGGCAGTTAGTAAAATAAACACAGGTATCTTAGAACTTGATTCTGAGTGGTCTTAAATTTGACATTGTGAAACCCTGTTGTCTAAATAATCCATTTATTGGCACCTAGTTGTTTTTTATCTGTTCGAACTGTATCTGTGTTTTGCTCAAATACTTGCAGATCATTCATTTCCTGGAACTTTATTTTTCATCCAGCTGCTGCTCGGTTTTGCAGGTGTGGCTAACAGAAGGACCTGCCTGTTGAAACTTGGCATTGATCATCTTGGTAGTGATAGCCCACTTTTGTACTTCCTCTGATCGGGGGTGCAGAGGACATGCTTTGCCCGTCACACACAGCAGCCTGTCCTTTAGCAAAGCCAGATGCACCGGTCCCTTCACACAAAACAAAGCCCCAACGTTTTAAAAGGAGCTTCTAGCTTCGCTTCATTAACAAGACCAGTGACTGTTCATCATGACATCTATATTCTAGACCATATCTGCTGGAACTGGGAACGGGAGAATCACAAACACCATTTTCTTATCAAGCGTCTCTGAAACGTGGCTCATTTCACAGAGCTGTTACTTGAAAATAGCTGATCTAAAACTACTAACATTGCTTGTATCGTATATAAATGTTTAGTTTTTACTGTAAACTTTGTTGTACGGCAAACATCCTTGAGTTTGGGTGGAGTTGCACTTCTGGATTGCATTGCATCACTTTCTTCTATTCCAGTAGCTAATGGCTGGAGTGGAGACAAGGGTCCATTCAGCAGCTCTGGAAAGGAACAAGGCATTATGGGTGATTAATGACAGGTATTTTTATGTCTGCACCAGTGTGTGCTCATCTTAAAGGGTGAGCTCTGTTGAGAAGCTTTGGAAATGGACGTACTATGGAGGATTAATGAGCGATATCTGATGGCGGGTGGGGATGGATGAGTAGATACTCCGTAGAGGGCCATTAACTTTTTTTGAGCTCTAATGAACACATTGCTGCCCTGTAATGTCAAGACTTCCTCTAGTTCAAGCCATTAGAGAGCTGCATTAAAAAAAGTAAACTTATCTGAATGTTAACTCCAAGTGCTTTTAAATAATAATAAAAAGAAGAAGAATTATTTCTATAGAGCTTTTCAAATTTTAGAACATTATTCATTTCTCCACATTCATCCATACTGGGCAATGTGGGAGAAGTGACTTGCTCAATGCCACAACGGTATAGAACCCATAACCTTCTGGTTCTAGGACGACCAACTTGATTCCAAAAGAGTTAACACAGTTGTTTGACAGTAAATGGTTTCACCCAACCACTAACTGAGTCAAGGAAAGGGCTTTTGCTTGTTAATTCATGTTTTATGAAACATAACCAAGAAATCAAATATTTTTCTAGGGTGTATAAACTTATAAACACAACTATAATAGTCCTCAGTTCTATTGGAAGTTTGTTCCAGAGTCCATCACCAGCTACACCGACATACTGTTCCGGTGACCTATTAAATTTATCTTCTCTCACAGCGCCATCTACTGTTTAGAACAATCCAATGAACAACATTTAAAAAGCACATGTGTTGATCTTTAAATAAAGGCTGCTAGTGGTAAAAGTAGCTGAATTACCTGATGATTCCTCAAAGATCATTTTCATGATGTCGCTATCGAAACTCAGCATTCCATTGGCCTCAACGTTTTCAAGTCGAGCAGGAAGATCAACGTGAATGCTGAAACAAACACACACAAAGCCCTTATTAAAAATACATCTGCAGGGAATCGTCAAAGGTGGAAAACAGTGGAGAAACCACACCCCAGTAGAGGGTCTGTCATGTGGAAGAGAGTCTTTATACGATCCAGGTTTTCCTCTTGTAAATTCTTGACGCTGGTTTCCAGAAGTGCAATCTTGTCAATAAAATACTGAACCTGTGGTGGGGTTTTGTATGCGTTAATTTAAGTTAGGCCTAATAATTAAATTAAATTGCATGTACTGAACAGGCCGCACCTGTTCATTCAGTTGAGTGGTTTCTTCCATCTCTTCCTTACTGTAGTCGTCAAGTTTATAAACTGCTCTCTGCAACAAGAAGATGCTGCCAGTTCTTCAACAGTTTTATTTGTTTGTGTCAGACACTGAAGTACCTGTACAGCAAGCTGAGCCCCGTCCTCTATATACTTGTTGACCTGCTGCTCACTTTTTTCAACAGCTACACGCAGAGATTTCTGGAAATGGTCTGGATGAGATTTATTAGTCTGTTCATTGGTAATATATATATATATATATATATATATATATATATATATATATATATATATATATATATATATATATATATATATATATATAAAAACAGATTTTACATATAAAAAAACGTGTTTGGAGTGGGAGGGGTAAGATAGGGACTACTCTTTGTTTTTGATGGACCTTTACAAGAAACTCTCAGATTAAAGACTTCAACTTCCTCAATGTAAATACGTTTTTTTACTATTTTGCACTCTTTTCGCATAACTTGTTGCATAACTTGGGCAAAAGTCATTTAATCTGATTAAACCAGAAACATTTCAGTTTCAAAGTACACACACTGGCCACTTTATTAGGCACATATTTTAGTATGATGCTTCCAGAACTGCCTTAATCCTTTGTGGCATAGATTCCACAAGGAACGGAAAAAATTCCTCAGAGAGTTTGCTCTATATCACAGAGTCACAGCAGATTTGTCAGCTGCACATCTATGATGCGATCTCCCATTCCACCAGATCCCAAAGGTGCTCTATTGGACTGAGATAAGATGACTGTGGAGGTCATTTGAGTACAGTGAATGCATGGTCATGTTCAAGAAACCAGTCTGAGACAAGAAGATCAGAAGATCTGTGGTCATAAAGGGATGGGCATGGCCAGCCACAATACTCAGGTAGGCTGTGGCGTTGAAACAAGACACAATTGGTTCAGACCATTCTCTGTAAACCCTAGAGATGGTTGTGCATGAACATCCCAGTAGATCAGCAGGTTCTAAAATACTCAGGCCAGCCCGTCTGGCATTGGCAACTATGCCCCATTCGGTCACTTAAACCACTTTTCTTCCCAATTCTGATGCTCGGTTTGAACTGCAGCAGACTGTCTTGACCATTCCTAACTGCTGCCTTGCGATTGACAGTTCGACATGTGTACCTAATAAAGTGGCCAATAAGTGTTTTTCATGTTTAAATCGTGTCTTAAAACATAAGTAACTTCTTGTGCTTTCATGTGCTTTTTATTTGGAAACCAGCTTGTAATAGTTGATTTTTTACAGTAGCTTTTAACAAAAGATAGTCATAAGAACGTACCTGACAGCTTCTCAAATTGTGTGTGACTTAAGGCGATAGCTGTTTCAAGTTTTTCAATCTTTTGCTGTTCCTTTAGGCTGCTCTCGTTCTTGTACATCATCAGAGCATGAAGTTCAGTCTGAAACTCTTTCATGTGAACCTGGAGGCTGACAAGCTTCAAGCGCAGTTCTCTCAAACACACACCAGATGTACAGTAAGTAAACTATAAGTTATTCACTATATTTACTCTCACAATTCACTCCCAATGGGAATTTATTCTTCAATTCACCCGAAGCATGTTTTTGGACTGGGAGGACCCAAAACAAGTACAAGTAGAACATGTAAACTCCATCTTTAGAAGGCAGCCAACTTGCACCAGCACTAAACCCTAACACCAATGTTGGTCAGGGTGCTGGACAGTATAAAAAAATAGAATAAAAGTTGCTGTGCAAAGAAAAATGCATTAAATAAAATCCAAATTTTTTAGTCTGGGGAACTGAAGAATAAACCCTTTTCAGAAAAAAGGTTGTGATATCTTTTGATACCTTCTAGTGCTTTCTCTTGTTCCTGTTTTAGCGTCAGGTTATCCTGAATCATTAGCACCACCTGCTCTTCATCTTCCTGCTCTTTTTCCTCTAGAGTCCTTTCCAATTCCTTCATCTGCTTCCGTACCTCACTCATGTAACACTTCTGGCCTCCTTTCAGCTGCTCCCTCTGCAGACATGGTTGAGTGTCACCATCCTCTCCATCTTCATTATTCACAAGCAACACATATTATGGGCAGCACTGTGACCTTCCAGTCAGAAGGTTGCCTGTTCAAGGCTCCCTGTGCCTTGCGTGGGTTTCCTCCGGGTAAAATCCATTAAACATGCGGTTAGGTTAACTGAATAATCTAAATTCCCCTTAGGTGTGAATGGTGGACTGGCGACTTGTCCAGGGTGCACGCCCACCTCTCTGGAGATGTGCACCGGCAGACCCGGTAATGTGAACCGGCAGACCCCCATGACCCCAAAACGGGAATAAACGGGTTGGAAAATAAATGAATGAATTCATATTATACCTCATTTATTAGCCTTAGCTTCTTTTCTTCCTGCTGAGACACTTCTTCCTCAACGGCTTTAATCTCATGCCTGGTGTTTTCAATTCTACAAAACCATTAGAAAAAACACATAATGTATTTGGGAAGGGTTACTGGAGTTTATGTGGATTAATAATAAACAGTCAACTTACTGGAACTGTATGAAGGCCTCTGCTACAGATGGGTTCTCCATGGTCTTGTTCACTATCATGTACTTTTGATACTAATAATTAGGAAATTATCAACATAAAACAACTGTGTTCTGAAGTGTTTATATGATGAATGTGTTTACGACAACAAATATGTCACAATATGAACTGCTCATGCTATAGTTTAAAAAATGTACCGTTACATAGCAAAGTTATGCATTTGTTTACTTTCTGTTGTCATGGAAATAAACTGCAGCTGTGAACTTGATCACCAGGTGGCGACAATTAAACAGAAACCGCGATACGGAGGAACAAAATTACACGTTTAAAATATATATTCATGAATAAATAATTAAAATACATTTAAAAAAAATAATTCATATATTTGTACATTTAACTGTATTTCTTTATTTTTCATTCCTCAGATGTATTTATTTGCACCACAGTTTCGCATTTATTAATTTCTGGATTTTTATGCTTTGAAATATGTCAATCGATATTTGAGACTTATTTATTTATTTACACCGACGAGGATCCTGCATAAGTAATAAGAAAACAAATACTGTTTTAAATATGTAAAATATATTGTTTTTATTTGGAAATATGTTCGAAATTGGCCCCCGTAAAAAAATGGCAAATCTCTTGATTTAATATCCATGATAACCTCACTGTAGAAATCAACATAGCCTTGCTAACAAGTAAGTACACTAAATGCAAAGCCTTTTTTTAACAACAAATAACTCGACAATTAATAAAAATAAATCTTTAAAATACAATAAGAAAAGAAGGAGAAACATAATTTTCTGCTATAGTCATGATGGATGCACCCACGCTGACATAAATTGCAAATGATTCCTTAATTATTTTTTCTTTCAAATATATATTTAAATGTGATGATTTTTTTTTGCCAATTGCGTTTGTGAATATAGAATTTTACGAATATAATACAATTTTAATTAAGAATCTTAACTTTTTATCCACTTGCAGCCCTACTTAATGCTTTAATTGAATACACACAGGCTAAGACAAACGTTAAAAGCTACTCGCTCATCTTGGTAAATTACCGACGTACATTCCCTCACTGTTTAATTATCATATACATTAAATATAGGACTATATACTAATGTTTTAAAACGTTTTAATCGGGCAAGGTGTCTATTTTAATCGTCATGTCGCTTTGCACTCCCTCTTTGGTGTAAGGCTGAGGGATGAGAAGTGAGATGGAAGTTTATGACGGTGACCTGACCACGCCTAGACCGCCCTCAAGTCGAAGGATGGCTGAGTCAAAACAAACGGGGTCTCTCCAAAAAACATTTTTGGAGAAAGTTAGAAACTTTTCAGAAGTTTTATGACAAGGCATTAGCGTTTATTAATCATAATAACACGTGTGCCGGGTACAGACTTAATGGTTGAGCGGAGAAAATCATCTGCACACGCCTCACTTTTAATCTGGAGACCTCAGGGGTTTGGCTCAGAAGAACACAAGCGTCGCTCAAATGGATTACCACACTGTTCTGGAGTGCCAGATGATACAATAACTTTGGAAAATCTCGCAGTCTGAAAGCTACAGGAGGGATATTCAGGTAAACTTTCGTTTATAGTTCTAATGCTTGTATGTATTGCATGTAAGTATTTACCAATGCATGCTGCGACAGGGTTCACCCTGTTTCAACAGGCATTCATACAATGTCATTTTATGTCTTAACTTTTGTAGTTTTTTGTTGTCTTGAGCCACTTCAAATAGTTCCCATTTGTTCATTCTTGTAAAGCTGTGTGGCAAAGAATGCTGAGAATCTGTTGTAGATCATTCACTGATGAAAGGCTTTTTGATCTTGGGTCCTGGTTTAGGAAACATTTAATAGTTGTGTTCATGAGATACATTTTTACAGTAGTACTTTGACAGTGCTCTATATTTTGGTGTAAATTGCAGAGGAAATCTGTTTTAAATGAAGCCACACCAGGTTGCAGCCTTCTGTGTTGTGGTGCATACCTTAAACCAACATTTCAACATATGTTTTTCATGTTTACAAAGACAGCTAGTTCTTCTCTACTTTGTAATGATGCGTCCCTTAAAAACCATATGTATTACCAGCCCCCAGGTGATCATCCCAACAATGCTGTCAGGACATGCCTTTTGAAGAAACTTAACTGTTTTGTAGCAGGGTTAAGATAATTACGGATCAACGTCCAAAGAATCTTTACAGGAGAGCATACGCAGAGGCTTGTTTGAAGGAAATGACTCAATCCAATATTACAAGAAAACAGATTTTCCATAAAAAAGTAGCAACCACTTTCCTCAGTAGGAATTTTCTTGGTTTTATCTCAAAAAGTGGATGCAGCCATGTGAGAAATTGTCTTTGACTTTGCTGCTGCTGATTGAAAAACAACATGAATATAATCGAGAAAGTGGAAATGTAGCAGCAACTTTCTGAGATAGAGCAAATTACGTACATCTTTCACCCTTAAGTTCACTCTTTTACAAACCACTGTGCATTCATTTATAAGGGCCTATATTGTGAAATGTACTGAAACCAATAACTCTTAATGCAAGTTGTCAAAAAGTTGCTTTTACAGATTTTAACATAATCTATATTATAACCTAATCTGATTGAATCCTCATAGAGATGAACAAAGTGCTGGTTTGATGTTTCAAAATTTTATTCTTGTTTTCACCAACCAAGGATGATCATCTATGAGTAACTGAAAATAATAATTCTGGTTTTATGAATGTTTCATAGAGTAAACGGGTCAGTAAATAATGAATTTAGCCCAATTGACACTTTGTATTGTTAGTCAACTTTGAACACATTTCACCTGGAATTCCTTCTAAATATATCTAGTCCACTTTGTTAAAGAGTTTAGCTTTTTCATGGATTGCTAAACAGCAGACAGTTCAAATTGATACCATTTGTGTGCTTCCAACTAATTTGAGTTAAGTGTAATTTGATTTCGGAATAAAAGAGTCTTTGAGCTGCATGCTCTCAGAAGCAGTAGGTCTTGTATCTTCAGATGGTCATCTGACAATGCCTTGTTACATCTTCAAGGTTCAGCTCATACTGTATGTACCGGCTCTGGTTTGGTCAATGTCAGCTCAAAATTGAATGGGGGAAAGTGTAACTCATGAAAGAGTCTGTCTGGTTTACAATTTGTTATTACTTTAGCTATTCATTTTTAATATACTTGTTATTCAAACAAACGAGATCATGTTAAAGTATCTTAAGCACCAGTAGGGGAAGGAACCCAACAAACAAGCCAAAACTTATGGAAAAGTAAAGAAGAGAAAGCGAAGGGATGGCAAAATTACAGGCGAAACTAAGAGTATTAGTGCTGGCATGAGCTTAAAGAGGAGGTGGGATGTCCCACCAATGGAGACCCACATTACTCTTCGATTACTGTTGGATTACCGTAGCTTTCCTTTCCAACCATACACTACGTCTTTTTTTGTGTGACATGATTTGCCTTCAAAACAACAGAAATTCTTCCAGATACATTTGCACACAGTTTTTAAAGGAGCTCAGATTGTTCCAGCCATCTTGGAGAACTAACCTTGGAGATCTTCTGTAGATGTAGCATTGGATTCCAATAGCTTCTCGTAATCCATTACACATGCGACAATGTTGAGATCAGTGCTCTTCGGGGCCCTTGCCATCACTTTCGGTACTTCTTGGTTTTTACACTGAAGCTAGTTATTTATGATGTTTGTGGTCATTGTTTTGGTAAAACCTGCTTGAATAAAATTTTGTGTCTTGTTTCTGTGCTCAATCAAATGTAATAATCTGTTATTTCACAAATGTTTTACATTTTAAATGTACAAATATAAAAGTAACAATTATTTATATTTTATCTAAAACATTTACATAGTGCTGTATGCTTAATAGTAATAATAATGTTTGCATGAAATGCAACAGAGCTAGGACATTTGCACTTTATTAATGACTTGTCAACGAATGGTTCACTTTTTATAATCGTTAATAAAAACTGTTTTTTCGCAGTTTTTGTGAGTTTGAGGTTTACACAATTCTTTCTTTTTTACTACTATTGTTTGCTGCAGGTGTTTCCAGTCTGTTCCAGTTTATATCACCCAATGGATTGATCATCAAGGATCAAGCATCAACTTTCAAGTGATACACAGTGATGTCCTTTTTACTGGACCATTAAGGCTCCATCTGAGACTGTTTCCATCACTTTACCTGAAGCACTTCATCATGATTGATCTGAGTTTTCTGACTGAAGAAGAGCAGGAGATGATCCTGGGAGTGCTGAAGAGAGATGCGGATCTGAAGAAGTCAGAGGAGCAAAGAATTAAGTGAGTGTTAAGGGCAAACTCCTGGGGGAGTAACAGACCCACATTGAAATAAATACACAGTGCGTTACGGATGAACTGGTAGGCGATTTACAGGAGTTAATGTTTACATTAAAGTTGACCTCAAACAAGTGTGGCCACATACACCCTTCACTGAAACAATCAAAGGCTGGAATAATGCGGATAAGGGAAGAAGTGCATTGTTGGAGGCCCAAGAACTCAAAGTAAAGCTTGTGCAGGGCATATTTTTCCTGAACACATGTTAACAGCTTCAGAGCTTTCACACTGCATGTTTGAGTGGTGTGTTCATAATCATATTTAATCAAGGTACTAAGGTACTGGTAGTGGCTTACTCTATACCTACTCATTACAGCAATAGCTTTTTGTTTAGCAACATAAAATGCAAAACTCATCTGAATACTCTTGTAAAGAGCAAGAAAAAATTCAACAGTGCCATTTCTCAAGTTGGCATTAATACGATTTCAATGTGCTTGCCATGCTACTGACAGAACTTTGGGGAATGTGATTGTTCAGTGGTTACATGTTGATTGATGAGGTTCCAGTTTGCTTTCCATCTTATGGTTTTCTTCCAATTCATAGAGAGACAATAATCTGGCCATCGTTTTGTCTCTTATCAGATCACAACCACTTATAACCAATTTTCAGCTCAATTAGCCAATCAGATCAGTAGTGGTTGTCAGTAGCAATAACAAAGATGCTAATTAAATGTATGCGCAATGCGCAAAACAAAAATTTAGCAAAAATATTTGTGAATAAAGCACCGTTTCACCCAATGAGACCCAAATTGTCAGTTCCTTATAAACTGGTGCCAAATCTCAAAAGAAAAATGGAAGTTGCTGCATTAGTTGAAGGCCTTTTTCGTATATAATAACTTAGTTATTCCATAGTTTTTTTTAATACGCTTTTCCAAAAATGTTTGGATAGAAACGCTGCTGACGACCCTTTTCAAAAACCTGGATGTGTAATTTTCTTTATATCTATGAATCTTTATTTTAAAAACATTTAGGTTTCTATTAGTGGACCTCAAAATTGCAGTCATATGTGCCTCTGTTAACAACACAAGCAATGCTTCAAATATCTGATTAGTCATTTTTTATAATTTTTATGACTGTTGGTTTGCCTAGACTTTAACCAGAATTATCCTGTCTTTCCAGACAGCTTCAAAAGTCGGTGAAAGACCGGGGTAGGCTGAAGTACTTGACCGGGGAGTGGTTTTATGAAACAAAGTATGATAGACACAGAGACAGGATCCACGGCTCTGACATCATCAGAGCATCGATGAAACAAAGGAAACCTGTGACGATATGTAAGTCCCGCCTCTACACACAACAAAGTCTTTTGTTTTACTCAGCTTTTGTAGCTTTAAATTTACCTAATATTTCTTCCAAATTACCTCTCTAATAATTGTCATTTCGGGAACAGTTTATTCTTTCTCAAGGAAAAACCCATGTGTTATGTACATTGATTTTTAACACATTTCAGCATCTCAGAAAAATAATTGGGAAAATTTCATAAGATTAAAAAAGGCTTTATTAAAAAAAGAGATAAATATTGAGTTTCTAAAAACCACATTTTACTTACTGAATTACTGTTTGGGATTATTTTGCATTATATACTCAATCAATTTGACATGGCTTGGAAGGAACCAACCTGTGGAACTGCTCATGTTTAATGCAAAACCACATTGCTCTATAGGGGACATTTAGGTCATTTGTATGATTAGGTTTCTCATGTGTTAGCCTATCACCGCAGTAACAAAATGGTCGTCAAATCAGCTTTCGGTACCTTTGGCAGCATGGGCAGATGCCAAATTCTGGTGAAAAATATCTCCATAAAGCTTGGCAGCAGAGACACATTAAGTGCTCTAAAAAATCCTTGTACATTGGTGTATTGACTTCACTTTAGAAAACACAGTGGACCAACCCCAACACTCGTACCTCAAGCAGCATAGATACTGTATTTCTCTTTATTTGTTCAAAAAACATGGTATTCTTATTATTTCACCTGTGTATTTTATTCAATGACAAAAAGTCTTTTTTTGCAGTGGAACTCACTCAGAGGTGGTCTGAGAAACAGAGTGCGTATGGAGATAAGAAAGATTTGTACATCCCTCCAGAGCTTTCAGGACTCATTGAGGATCCGTTCACACATATAGACACTGACAGGTGAGATGCACTTTTGGGAAACATCAGTTATTTTTATCAATCAAATATATTAAATCAATATGTACTTTGTGGTGGATGGAGACCAACTAATTTTCTTCTAGTGGATATGCAGCATGGGGTCAAAATTACTCAAATATTTCTAAAGTGCCACACCCCCACATTATACACAGTATACAAAGTGCAACACAGTAAAAAAGCTGTATATGATCAGTGAAAATGGGATAAAAGCATAAACGTACACCATCTGTCCGTCTGCTGGTCATACTACGATCCTTGGGACAAATGGTTTGCCCGGTTGGTCTCAAATTGGCTCATATTGTACCGTGCATTCTTTCCATTGTACCATTCTTTTTTTATACACGTGCTAACGTTCTGAAATCTACATGATCAAAAAATATCCTGCTGGAGTATACTCCCATTATAAAAGGGTCATTTTCTGATGTTTTTATGATGATTAATCTTAATTTTATTTCATCAGCTCATACATTTTCATTGCCCTATGGCATTTCGATAAATTTAGGGCTCAATAAACTATAAATAACTATTATTCTAACTGATTTATAGGTAAATAAATACCTTTTATAATGTAACTTAAGGTTAATACCAAAATTAACTTTAGAGAGAAATGAAGAGAAAGTCTGAAATGTTTAGGTAAATTAATGTTCTGGCCATTGTTCTAACTGATTAAAGCAGTTTTCAGCTACTTTGTCTTTTCAACAACTTAGTACTGCATCCGCCCATTAGCAATGGCATGTGTCCGGACATATCCTGTTCATGCTGATATCAGTAGCCCCAAACAAAATAAAACCAGTCTTGATTTGTAAATTGCTAATAAATAGTTGACTACTCTTTGGTAGTAAATTTGGCAAAAATGATACACTTAGATATGGTTTATAGATCGGGTGAATTCTTAAATGTCTGTTTTTAAATAATGTAATAGTTTTATATATTTTTCGACTTAAAATGCATGTTAAAATGTCTTGTATTAATCACCTAAAGCTATTTCTTTTACCTAAACCCTTTGAAACTAAATAAAAAATGAAGTATTTTTTGGTTCTCAGATGATATGCATGGTTATGAAAATAAATAAGTTTGTTTTCATGAATTCTTTGCAAAAGTTCATGAATTTGGCCGAGGTTCAAGAGTGAACCTGTGATTCTGCGGGTCTAATATAATCTGTAGGGCAACCTTTTCCCATGCAGAGGGGTCAGCAGCAGGAATCTGGAGTCAATAAGCTGATTCAGGGGCTAGATTTCACGTGCTGCTGTGTTTACCTCTGTCTGACACCATGTAATGGCATTATTCTGCCACATCCCATCATGGAATCGGATGTTTTCCCCTCTCAGGGGTCTTGTGATTTGGTATAACCTTTGAGACTAGCACAGTGTTGGTTTGAAGGTATTTCTTTGTGTCACTTCCTTTCAGCCTGGATGATGAATCCCAGAGGGTAACAGAGAGACCTCACACCAAGGTTTTTACAGAGAATTTCTAAATTCTTCATAATGTATTTAAAAGTGTTCTCAGTATTATAAATTTGTCTATTTTAGCCCAGACAGAATCCATTTAATATTTTGCGACGGCCCAGAAATGAAGCCAAACCTGTCAATGGATATCAGGAGGCTGAACAGACACTTGCTGATGGTGAGTTACTCACATAAGTTACTGCCAGGGAGTAAGGGAAAATTAATTATTCAATTATTGTATTAGTAATCTATGTAATAGTCATCATATTGATATTAATAATTGACTGTGTTTTTTGTATCATTAAATTAATCTGTAATATAACCCAATTTTTAGTTCTACAAATGACATTACTAAAGACATTTTACTAATAAAATAATGCTTCTGATTGTTAACATTTTGGTTTATGCAGTTCTTGTCAAACTTTTGTAGCTAATTGTGCAGACAAAATATCCGATGTTCCTCCAAAATTAACAAAAAAGAGACTGCTTCCTTTCCTGTAGAGAAAATGTTCCTATTTAGGAGCGATTTATGTTTTTTAGCAGCTAAACAAAGTGTCAATTTTTCCCATACATTTTGGAAAATTACCTTTCATGTTTGTATCGAGTGCAAAGTTCTCTTTAACTTATTTATCTTTTTGCAACATTTAGCTTTCTTTATATTGAAGGTTTTGAAGGCTCTGGTTTTAACTTTTCTGACTGCCTGCAGATATTTGCACTGAATGAGATCTCGCAGAAGTAGAAATGAGGGTTGAACAAAGTGCTTTGAGAAGATAGGGATACAAGGTTGTTCAAAGAAGCTTAATAAACAATTGATTGCATTACATAATTTTTAAAAGGCACAGTGTTAGTCTAGAGGCACCCAACATTTATTCTACAGACTTTGAAAATCTAAAAATATTGTCTCTTTATCCTACATCTCATGAGGGGACGACTTCTCAACATACGAGAAGTACTGCAAGCCTTGTATGTTCGTACCCATTATTTACACTTACAATCTTAGCGCAGGTCCAGATATCAAACTCCTGAATTCATATTTCTTTGTGTTATTAACGCTTTTGTTTTTATAGTGTTGTATTGTGTAAAAATGATACTATAAAGTACTATAAAGTATATTGGGTTGGTTTGGTTTGTTTTTTGTCCAAATCTTCTTTCCGGCCAAAGTAGCTTTGTGTTTTTTTGAGGAATGTATATAATAACCATGCGGCTGTTTATCAATGTTTATGCTCTACATTCACAAAGCATGTGAGAAATGGTTTCAAACAGTCAGGCTAAACAATTTAACCTGAAATGTAAAGCTGCAGTGGTCCGAGTTACAAGGTTTTATGGAACTGCCAAACTTTAAGACGATTATACAGAGAAGTATGTGCTTCTAAGTTCTTAAGCTGCCATGCATGACTTGTCTCTACCGATAGTATGGTTTTGAAGAAAATATTACTTTGTATTGGCAGGCTAGTGTTATGATTGTAGAGCATAGGTCAGTAGAAAACCTGTAAAGATTTGGAATGTGTTACAAGTGAGCCCTTTAAGTGTGAAAGTCACTGAAAACACAACCATTTACCAAAACCTTCATGCTGAAATATTTCAAACTGACCAAACAAATTGCAGTTGTTTTTCCATCCCTGAGCAATAAGCAAAAAGCACTTGACTTAACTAGTGAACACTACTTACAATTGCTTAGTTCAGCAGACCAAGAAGATTGTATAGCTTTTTTATAGTATGGGTCTCTTTATATTAGAGATTAGAGACTTTTAAGTAATTCTAATTCTTTGCAGGTCAACATGAGCCTCAGAACTCCCAGGTGTCCACCTCCCATGGCTCTTCTGAAGTTCTAGGTAAGGCCTCAGCTTTAGTCAAAGCGAGTAAGACTCAGAAAGTCACGGTGGAAGAGAGTCGCCCATTTACGAAGATTTTTGGATGGTTTCGGAGAAGTTCTCGAAACAGGAAGCAAAACCAGGCACAAGTTACAGAAGATGTGAATGACATCCAATCAAAACGTCAGGAATGTCAAGTTGAAAATTCTCCAAGTTCAGATCCTACAGATGTAGAGACATTGATGATGCCAACGTCAAAGCATCCTAGGAGGCTGTTAGCAGCATTTTCAGGAGCAGAGAAAACAGACATGAGTCTTGAGGTTCAAGGATTTGACAAAACAGAAAGTGAAACATCATGGCTGTTGAACCCGGAACCAGAGGATCGTTCTCTTCAGCAGGCCTCATATCTGTTAGATAAAAGAGTGGATGGATTATTCTTTGATGATAATAAACTAGAGAACCTTAGTAAAGATGTCTCTCAAAGAGAGCACCTCAACCAAGATGAAGCATCACCAGGAAGACTGGCCGAACTTAAGTCGTTCTGGGAAAGTGGAAACAGATGCTCTGAAATACAAAGCAGCAAAACCCACGATGAGGTAGAAGAAAGTGAGACATCTCAGAAATATCGTCCTGCAAATTTCAATATCAGTCCATCAAATCACGACGCCAGAGATCCTAACACAAACATGTCTAATGCAGAAGCTACAACAGATGGGACTATTTTGGTTTCACCTAGAAGAACATCTCTTGACGTTGACATATTGTTCATCCCTTCAGATGAAGAGGAGCACCATTCTACTTTGGACAACCTTAAGCTCTCTGAAATCCCAACAAGTGAGCCAAAATCTGTTGATTATTCTCAGAATTTACCTCTAAACCCTGAGGAGAATTTTCAAGCTGGTGAGATACAGGAAGAGTCCATCTGTAGGGATATATCTGACCTCAAGAAGGAAATCTCCAACTTCAAAAAGTCTCTTTGTCAACACGAAGATAAAGTCAAAATTAATGATCTCAAATCCTTTTGGGAGAAAGAAAAATGTGATTTTAGACAAAATGTAGGTTTGCAAATTTCTACAGGTGATGTTGCAGACCCATCCCAAGAGTTAGGACAACCTTCTGACCATTTCCACAGCACCTCAAATAGCCCACGTTTTAAAAAGATTGGTTGGTTTGAACAAAAAGAGGTTAAAGAAAAGGCAGAGAACAAAGGAGGTGAAAGCACACGGCCGTCTCAAGATCTCCGGGAAACCAGAGGTAGTGTAATTCACACCATTCAAAATGTTTCTGAAGAGTTAGGTGTAGAAATGTATTCCAAACCAAGTCAATCATCTCCTATCAAAAAGTCAGAAAGTCAACTCGAGAAGCCACAGTCCACTGACACTTATCAACCAAAAGTCCAAGATCGAACCAGAACACCCAGTCCGTTGCGTCATTTTAAGGTTCCTCGTAGAGATTCCTATCCAAATCAAGATTCAGCAAGAGATGGTTCTCCGTTAAGAACGTTTCCAATAAATATTGATCGCACTGAGAGGAGTCCAAGTACTGTAGGTTTAAAATCAGGGCAAACCACCCTGTTGCCTTCTCCAGAAAAACATGGAGCCAGTGATGCAAGGTCCATCATTTCCAAAGAACGAAAGCTATCAGCAGACTCTCTGACTCGCTTTTATATCCCTCTGAGTTTAGAAAACTACCTGGGTCTTCCCAAGCAGAAGGCCTTAAATGAAAGACACCAGGTTCAAGTAGGTGAAGTGTTTAAACGGGGAAACCAAGTAAGCAACGAAAGCTCCCCTTCTCGACACTCCTTGGTTGAATCGGAGGAGATCACCTTTGACTCCTCAGGGAGCACCACGCCTGAAGCCTGGTCAATCTCTCACACTACTTTATGCTGTGAGCTCACGTCTATGTTTCAATTCAATCTAGTTTTGGTAGAAAAGGCTCTGATTGGTTTGATGATTTTGTGGAAGCAGGGTTTAAATGCACAATATATGTTATGAACTGAAGGAACTTGGAAAACCTGGAATACGTCACACAAATAAACTCAGCATAAGTGCGAGTGCACACGAATGACCATCCAACTAACTCCCGTAAAGAGTTCAAATCACTCTAGTCTTCTACTTTTGAACTTTTTTTAATTATATGTTGTTATATGTTTAGTTTGTTGTATAACTATAAAAACTCTGACCTTCCGAAAACCCAAGCTTCTGCTTCTCAAAATAAACTCAGGTGCTTAGTTGAAACATCCTGCTGAAAATCTACGAAGGAGCTCAGAAATCAATACAGACCAAGAGTATCACGTGACACACCATAGTCAGGGATCAAAAGTATACTCTACAAATATGCTCATTCATTATTTTCAAATTAATATTATTATCATTTTAATCAATTAATAAAAAAACAAGAAATCAAAGGCTTGTAAAAGTGCCATTTTAAAGTATATTTATTAGGAAAATTGAATAGTTTACCTTGGTACATCTATTGGTTGTTACGAAGGAGTGAGGAGTGATATCCATGCCAATATGAGTAATATAAACCAACCCCATGTCTCTATGATTTTACTTAGCTGTGATATGCCAAAATGTTTGCTATGGTAAACAGTCAGATTGCTATGCAGGGGTCAGTGAGGTCAGGGGTCAATTTAACCCTTTTCACTATAAATTATATAAATCACCCCATGTGTTTATCATTTTCCAAAGCTTAGTTCAGAAAATTTGGTTGCTAGGGTCAACGATTTGGTTACTAGGGAGCTGTCAGTGGCGTCATAAAACTTTTTCAATTTGTTACTTTGATTAGCATAAACAAACCCCCATTTTCTAAGATGTTTCATCTTGGAGACATTTTACGAAGTTGTAGTTTCACATTTGTTTTCAATAGCTATATGTCAATGGTAAATTTTTAACCCCTTTTCGAGCACTTTTATACTTTTACACAGTGGTTCGTATGTTCCTTCACAGACTGATAACCTCCACATGGGGTCAGATGTTAAGACCCCATGTTAAGTGATTTCCCAGAATTCCTTTAGTTGTACCAATTTGAAAAGAAACAGCAACCAGGCACACCAGTTGGATATCTGGAAAAATACATATTTTTTAATGAAATATAATCATGGAAATAGATGCATTTGTAACTCCGCCTATAGCAGTCTTGACCCAGCCTCCCTGGACAATGGCTTTTTGCAGCAAAAACCATCAACTTAATTTGAAAATACAAACTCTAATGGTGAAATGTAGTGGAACCTTATAAGTGTCATTGTTTGTACCAAATACAATGTAAATGTTCCTATTTTTTAGCAGTTTAAGAACTGCTTTGGAAGACTCTTTAAGCCCTGCCTCTGGTTTTTCCTTCAATGAATCCAATTTATACATTTTTTTTTCTAATAACCATTATATGTCTATTTATTGTGATGAAATGTTAGTTTCTGATTGATTAGTTAACAACTGTTCTAGTGTATTCAACCTGGTTTCTTCACAAATAATTGCTGTAGTTTAGATATTAGAATAGAAATGTTACACATCCTACATTAAAATGATCTAATCAGAAAGCTAATGAAAGCATATAGTAAATGTTCGGTAAATACTCATTACTAATAAATACATCTCATCATGTTTTGCATTATTTGCTCATGTTTTGATTTGGGCTGTTGCAGGGGACAGTGGGGATGAGGGTTCTCTCAAAGCCGCCCTGGAAAGAGCCAATGCCAGACCTATTTCCATTTCTAAAAGTCTGGAGGACCTTGCTTCCACGCCTTTACGTGAGTATTTCTGAATAATGTTCTGTTGATTGGGAACTGTTTTTTTTACCCCCTCTGCTGGACATATTTTTTTGCTCTACAAATGTATTTTATTGTTTGTATTTTTGTTTTTATGTAACACTATTTTGTATGAACCAAGAAGAGCAATGGAAGAAGGACATGAGGAGTGATGTTGGGAGTATGGAAAATGGTAAATATATACAATTGTTTAATTTCTTTAAGACAAGGCATTTTAAATGTTTGACTCTTCATTATAATGTTCTATACAACTATGATATCTTAGTTACAACACTAGCCTGACATTAAATTATAATTGAGGTTATAAATTGCCCCCTTCAAAGTGGACCCTTTATACTCTTTCATGTATATTTTAAGATCTGAAAAGGCCAGGGAATGCATTAACCAACACATGAAAATTTTATGGGCTCATGGATTAATCATTGATTAAAGGCTTTTTGCTTCTCGATAATTGCTCATTTTATATATTTGGGTTGCATGGTTTTGACTAAATATGTTGTTTCCATAATGTCCGTTAAGTTTGTTTCTCTGTTTGCTTTGACTTAGTGTCTGCTGTGTCTTCCAACACCAAAACCTCCTTCTCTGACCCTGAACAGGTGAAGATGATCAGTATGTCTGTCCCTGCATTCTTGCAACACGAGGTAAAATAAGAAACATTTATCCTTTGAATGCTCTTGCTATGTCCCTGCTGGACTCATCCTGAAGCGCTTAACTTCCTCTCTGCCTGACCAAAACACCAGGGCCTCGCTTTTATTTAACCATGAAAAATCCTAACCATCTCCTGTTTGTGAATGTGACTAATAGATGGATCGCAGAAACAGCGACTGTGCATCCGAAAGCAGTTTTGACCGCCTGAAAACTTGCAACACACCTTCTAATGTTAGCACTTTGTCTGAAGTGGCCTCGGTGTCCTCTGTACGTGACTCCTGTCTTTAATATTATGCATTACCAATATGCAATGTTTGCTCATTTTTGTATTGCAAACATTTAGTTACAGATACTTTTCTTGTATAGGTCACTGGCAGTGTAATGAGCATCTACGGCACTGAGTTTTGTCATGTGGAGGTCAGAGGCACAATCCAGTTTGCTATTCACTACGTGCAGAAATTGGGCGAGTTCCACATCTTCATCGTGCAGTGCAAAGACCTCGCAGTAGCAGATTTTAAGAGGAACCGATCAGATCCGTAAGTGTGATAAATGCATCTTTCTTACATGGGAAGTTATACAATCTCTCATGAATTGGTTCCTTTTTAGGTATGTTAAATGCTACTTGTTACCTGACAAATCTAAATACGGAAAGAGAAAAACGTGTGTGAGGAAGAAGACGCTGAACCCGTCATACAACGAAATCTTACGAGTATGTATTATTTTTTAGATGGGTTTTAATAATAGTTGATCAAAGAGTATGAAAGCTGTGATTTCTGTGCAGTTTAAGATTCCGATGGAGATGCTGAAAACTCAAAAGCTGAACGTTTCCGTCTGGCACAATGACACGTTTGGACGCAACAGCTTTCTTGGAGAAGTCGAAGTCGATTTGGATGAATGGGATTGCAATACTTCGCAGATGAATGAATATCATCTTAAAGGAAGGGTAGGGTTCCAGTAATGAAGACAAGCTTGGTGGTTCAATCTTATATGCAGTGGAACACTGAGATATAGACATTACAGGAGATGTTTCTCTCTGCAGAACTTTTGAAAAAACTGTGTCTCTAAAGCATATCCTTTTTTACAATTCCAGATTCAGATACTCTCCAGCCCAAAGCTTTCTATTGGAAGTGATGAAACAAAGGCAGGGATTAAGGTTGCGCTGCGATTTCTCCCTCAAACTTCCATGAGTAAGCTTTAAAAAATACTTTTGTTTTAATGTATGTAGGCATTTTTTTATATAATGTATGTAGTACTATGAGCTCTTTTTCTTCTAAAATGTCTTCTTCCTATCTTTTTTAATATGGTGTTCTTGACATTCCCAAATGGCTTCACCAGATAGAATGTATTATTACTATTATTACACTATTATTTAACGGTTTATTACTATTAATAAACTGCATTATGATGAGCATTTTAACTGGATAAAATACCTAAATTTGTATTACACACATTCTAGAACATCACTCTCAATGTCTTATAATAATTTTAAATTATTTAAATTTGCGACCCATTCATACAATCCCCTACTTTAAATGATCTTAAAGTAATCTGCTGTGATTAGACCCTAGTCTGTTGTGACTGGATACTGTCTGCATTTTGCACACATCTTTCGTAATCTAACAGACATGAAGTAGAAATTTGTTGAAGCATATTATTGTACTATTCATCATGAACCAAAAATAATGGCAACTATATATACTGGGTATTTTTAAGCATTCTATAGAGTGAAATTTGTAGTATGCCTGACAGCAAAGGCAACACAACATTACACACATTTTTTGGATGATACAGAAAACACGACTTTAACTGTTATCATCTTACTTGCTGGTTATGAGTGAGAGGAAGAGGATAGAATAAACTTGGAACCTCTTCATCATTTAAATATTACCGGTTGGCATATATAACACTGTTTGCGTGTAAATTAGCATGGACATAATCAAAGCGTGGATGTCGTGGGAGGGGTGTGGTAAGTTTATTTGTTTATAAGGCTGAAAGATTTGTTTATTGACTCTTAGTTTCTGTTGATTCCTTATTAAAGACAATAACTTGACATGAAACCGGCATTCACTTTTAAAACACAAATAGTTTGTCAATGTATTGAAATGGCACATCTGAAAACTGTTCGTCTGCCTATTCTGTATTTGCTTTACTATATTTGAACTCTATATAATGTGATCAAAAGAAAAAATACAGAGCTTTGTCATCTTGTCCAAGGTCAACCACAAGAAATTTTATCACTAGGAGAAAGCGCAAAAAGCATCTTGATATTTGCATATGATAAAATTCTGATTCTGCAGGTCACAAGAGCAGGGGTAATGGTGAGGTGCAAATTTGGGTGAAGGAATGCAAGAATCTCCCAATTTCCAGGGGTGTTGCCATCGACCCATTTGTCAAATGGTAATTATAGTTTGTAAATGCATTTAGAATACTGTTAGAAGGTGTAGAAGTACCCATGTGGGTTTATTTTGTATTTTCAGTGCATTCCTACCTGATACTAGCCGGAGAAGTAGACAGAAAACCAAAGTGTTGAAGAGGGCCTCAAACCCAGTATTTAACCACACCATGGTTTTTGATGGCTTTAAGAAAGAGGATCTTAAAGAGGTCTGTGCGGAGCTTACAGTGTGGGATCACGACAAACTCAACAACCACTTCATTGGGGGCATTAGACTTGGCTGTGGAAAAGGTAAAGGAAGAACTTCTAATGTTATAAACGTGTGAATCTCCAGCATGATTAAGAATGTTGTCATATTTCAGGTAAAAGTTATGGTACTGAAGTGAGCTGGATGGACTCAAATGGTGCTGAAGCAGCTCTATGGGAAAGAATGGTGAAAACCCAAAATGAATGGGTGGAAGATACGTTACCTTTGAGAATGATAGTCATGGCAAGAGTACATAGATAGTGAGAAATAAAAGACATATAAAAGATATGACAAGTTCAGTTGCAAAAGTGCCTTCTGAGCATTTTCTCAGTCTCCCGTGTTCATATTCAGTTAGGGTTAATTTTCACTACATTGGAATTATTCCTCTTCCTTTAAGTGATTTTTTTAACCTACACACAGAACCATGAGAATAACAGACTTTTTAATCTGAACTTTTCATTTACTAAATAGTGTAAGGAAGTGAACATGAAGAATGCAGATTATCTGAAAAATGTTGTACATTGTTTAATATATACAACTTGTTCTTGAATTTATGTTTAAGCAAGCTTAAAAGATTTGCATATATGTTACACATTTGATTTTAGAGTATGTAAAATAAAAAGAGAACATACTGAAAATAATGGTCATTTTTGTCTTTTTTTAATAAGCATCCTTATACACCATCTTACAATCACTTTATATCTTAATGTTTTTAAACTATCTTAAGTTGTTTTTTCCCCACTAATATGCCCTTTATTTATCTTAATATTTATGCTTAAGTCATTTGCTTAAAATTCCGTGCGTTCTGGCTCCTCCTAACTGAACCGCTCCTTTCTTGAAGTATCGCGATACTTCTGCAGTCGCCATTTTAATTCTGCCACACGTTGCCGTGTCGTGAGCGCGGTCATTGTACATTTGTTCTACAAAGCCTGAATTTAAATCGAGGCACCTGCTGTTGATGTTTTCAACCAGACCAGTCGGCGTTACACGCATCCAGAGTATCGTTTAAGGTAGGTTTCCAGATTTCAATGTAAAATTCGTATGGTGTAGCAAGTGATCTGCTTAGTCACGCAGATCTAGGCGCGCCATCAAGGCCTGTTTGCTCAAGTAAATCACCGCAACTCATTAGAATTGATGGTATTCGGTGTTATTAAAACATTAGAGTTAACTTTATCTATTTATTTAACTTCTCTTAGCAGTGCGATTTCTCTTTGTTTGGAACTAATTTATAGTAGACTAGTCTAGTAGTAGGCCAAGTCACCGATACGCAAGATGACTCCATTTTAAATGTGTTCATTTTATTTTAAATAACGTAATATAACTTGACTCAAGCTTATCTTAAGTTAAGTATTAACTCTTAATGTTTTTAGCTTCAGATTCTCTCTTAAAAAAACACCCCTAATCGTTAACTTCCCCTCCTATTGACTTAAAATCTAAATGTTAGACTTTGAAAAGTTACGTACTCTATGTTCTTGTGTTAAACACTTCTAATTTCCCCAGCATGAATCTCAAGAATAGGCACATTTTTACAAAGATATTAAAGTTGCCCCTAATAAAGTTATTTTTCAAAATTATGATTAATATTTTTTTATAAAAACAATCTTGTTTTTATCAAGAAATACACATATTTCTTAAAATGTAATTGAAAGCACTAAATAAATATGATAGTTTTACATTAAAAAGAATACAAGGTTTTGTTGGGGGGGATGCCTTTGAGGTGCAAATACCTATTTTTTTTTTTTAAATAAATCACTTTGTTTAAATATAAACTTTTTGGTTCTCTTTTTCAACACAGGGGATTTACCTTGATATTGAGTGCAACCATGATAACCAGAAAAAGAGTACGAAGCACCCTCAACGTGGACAACATCCATTCAGATACTACAGAAACCAGTGTTGACATCTTGGAAACCAATAATTCAAGCGAAATGATGACCTACAGTTCCCCAGAGAGCGATACCAATGATTGGGGCTTGAATGACCTCATTGGTTCTGAATTCAACTGGGATCTGGACAAGGATGTGCTTGATGTGTTATCCAACTTGGAATCACAGTCATCGACCAGCGACGATATAAACCAGAGTGCTGTGGTAGATGTTTCCACGTCCCGCAGCTGCGGCACAGTTAAGAGGTCAAAACTGCAAGATATGTCGGGTCGGATCATCAATAAGAACGCCATAGCAGCAAGGATGAACAGATTAAAGAAGAAAGAATACATCAGTGGCTTGGAGCAGCGAGTTGGCTCTTTGGCAACAGAAAATCGAGCTCTCAAACATGAAAATGGCAATCTCAGCAAAAGAGTGGATGATTTGGAGAATGAAACTAGGTACTTGCGAGCCGTGTTGGCCAATGAGAGCATGCTGGCTCAACTGTTATCTAGATTGAGCGGTGTGAACGGCATGAAATTTTCTACCTCGCTTTTCCAGGAATCCAATGAGAATGACCATGATTATGCCATGCCGATGAAGAAAGTGAAGGTGGAACACAAAGAGACTGCAGGTGGTGTCTGCCTGCATGTGGACAAAGACCACGTCTCGGTGGAATTCTGCACCAAGTGTGCAGAGAGTTCGAGCTTGTCACATAAAATGTAGGGTCAAGTATTTTACCATTTCAACATTTCCTGAGACTGAACTTTAAGGAGATGTAGATGGGACATTGCAAAAGTAATTGTCGAGGATAGTTAACTGTTTAACTGTATGCAAAGGTTGAATAGCATGTCTGTTGAACTTGCTTTCAATACAAGTTACTGCTAAACTTGTTGACAGTTTTGTTCTAGGTGCTTGACCCACCATACCGAAGGACTGGCTCACAGAACATCCCTGACTGCTGAAATCCATGGTAAGGATCAAGATCTTGAAGACTGCTCAGAACTGGTTGCCATACTCCTGAGATGAAGACAATGCTCTTTTCTATAACATGGCACGATATGAACTGTAAATAAACCAAAATATCCACTTTGTATGTTAAAGACTTTTGAATCATCCTCCTGAAAAAAATTAAGCACAGCTTTTGTGTTGTAATCTCTATGTGATAAGTTGTCAAATTTAGTGATGTTTCACAAAGGGCTTTTTTTTTTTTTTGGGCGGAATTATATTGGGTCTACTTGTCCATACAGTACATATACGATAATGACAACTTGCTTGTTCTGGAAACACAAGCCCTTTCTGAAACCGCACTATTTTTTCTAAAGAATGTTTTTCATGTAGAACCCTTATTTTTCTTTATGCTAAAGTGGAAATTGCTGTGGGGGAAAGCAGAAGAATCGGGACCAGCAGCTTGCATCATGGCCTGCTAAATTTAAGAGAGGTAGTACATGAAACTGTGTAAGTTACAGCTTTTACTGACTCACATGCCTAAAGATGTCAGATGCTGTCATTCTCCATTAGGATCTAAAAGAGTATTAAATAATCATCTTTAAATGTATGCCTTCAAGAAATTGAATGTCAAATCCGTGTATTTAATTTGAGTTAATTTCTGGGGATTTATTTTGTAAGTGTTCATATGAAAAAGGTTAGTTACAGAAATTAAAAACAGAAGTTTTTTTTTTTTTTTTAATGCTTGATCTTTATTTGAGATGTTATGGAAATCCAAAGATTGTGCAGGCACATTGCTTCTTTTGTTCTGAAATAAACATTTGTTTGAGTACTGCAAAGTTTTTTGAGTCATATTGCAATATTAACTGTATTCTCCTTCTCTTTTTAGACAGCTCTTTCTTCGCTCTCTACAAGAGCCTTATCTCACTTCTCTTCATGGTGGATAAAGAGTGGTGAAGGTTTTCCCCTTTAAATGAACACACTTCTTTTTTGTAAATGGTTTTCCCAGAGTTAATAAGTTTACTTCATCAGTTAAGCATTTGTACGGGTTTGGCAGTAGGTCTTTCAGCAAATCTTTGCATTGGAGAATCTCTTAAATTTTTTTTTAAATGAGAATTTACATCAGATTTTAAAAAATCTACAGTTGAAACCCATCTTAAAGTTATAAAATCCACATTCTATTTCTCTATGGTTTTGAAACTCTGGTTAAAGATAGAAATTGAAGACATTAAAATCATCTCCCATAAATTATACTGATTTTGAAGGACCAGAAAATTCATCTGGTAATTTATAAATTTTTAAACCTAATAACATAAAAAAAATTTTGCTTCATGCCCAAGTCTTTTGTTTTATTTTTTGTAACAGTAGTGCCTTTGAGCTGATAATGGTATATTATTACTTGTGCACTTTTTTTTTTTGTCAAGCCTGCGTAAGGAACATGCGTTGGTTGTATCCAATATCATAAAACACTTGTGATTAAACTTCTTGAAGAAGATTTAAATTATCTGACATGCATTGTACTTTAGTGGAAAGAAACATTGTTTTTAACCTTATTTAATTAATTGCTTAATAATTTAGTGTTTGTTAACAAAGATACTTCAATAAAATTAAAGAATTGTAGATACTAATGGGCATATGTAGTTATAAGTTAACCATTTGCATGTGTGTTTTTTTGGGTGTGTAGGTCTTTAATATGATTATATTCTCCTTTTAAATACAGTTCCATATCATCATAGAAATACTAGTTGTATGGATTTAAAATAAAATAAGACAATTTCATTAGGGTTAACTAACCCTATCTTGAACCAAAGTGCATCTGGTTTAATCAACCTCAAAGGTTTAATGAGCTACAAAGTGTTAAACTTATTAACTCTTGGGAAGTTGAGAATGAGCCTATAAAAAGTGTAGTGTTCCTTTAAAGGAATGGAATGGAATTTTGTTTATTGATGTTTTTCCACTCATGATTCACACTCTAGTTCTGCTGATTTCCTTTAAATTCTTGGACTTTTGCTCCATCACCATTTATACCCAAGGTAGCCAACATCAAATTTAGTCAAGTTTAAAATAACATTATATCTAGAATCAGTAGCAGAATTAACCACAGAAAGCACAACCGGTGATTAATTAAATGGCTACATTTTGAATCTCTATGTTAGAATAAGCTATTACAGCTTACTGAAATGATCAGTTTGTTAAAATGTGAATGTTGGTAGTAATTAATGTTAAGTCCACTCTTTTAGCAAATGTTAACATTCAAAAACATATGCTATACGCTTAAATAATTGCTTGAATGCACAATCAGTACTTTACACAATGTAATTGTCAGATTGGTTAAATGTTAAGAATTTTTCAGCGAATTGGTGAATTAAAAATGGAAAATTAAAAAAAGATGGCGGTTATATATAAAAGTCCATTATTTTTTGAACCTTATCACAATATGCTATCTTTTTGAGAAGGATCTGTAGACTTTTGTTTGGAAACGTAAATATTGTGAGAGTAAGTAGAGAGAAGAAAGTGCTCTGAGGTAAAGCTTTATTTACTAAAACTTTCCATTACAATGCAACCACCTTATGGAATTGTTCACTTAAACAATACACATGCATGCATTTACACTGACAGTTCTTCTACACTAAAACATCTCATATTCAACTGACGGTTCTATTGCAGATAGCACTTCTTCTTCAGTTATCGATTTAACCATTTTTTCATAGATTTTAAAATTCCATAAGGCCAAGAGCGATCCATAGATGACGTGTAAGAGTAATACTGGACGCATCTTCATTACAATAGGTTTGGTGATATTCACCCAGTGGCGAATTATGTTCCCCCTCTCTGGTTGTGGTGCACTGTTATACCTGGGGGGTGGGGGGTGTAGAGAAAGGTTAGAGCCCATTTACAATTCTCCTTATTTTAGTAAATTCTCTGTTGTCTTAAATACTATTACCACATACCTGGCAGCAAGACCAGCACTGCAGGGTAGGGCCAAGAGGATGGGATAAATGCCACCAATAAAAAAACTTGTCAAAGCTCCCCTCACAATAACACAATTTGAGCAATTTAGATCACCTGTAACAAATTATAGAAAACATTAATAATAAACCGCTATGTCAATAGCTTTAATCATAACATTAATGTGTGAAAAACTGCTAAAAAAAGAACATCCTGGAAATTAATATATTTTTATTTAACACTTTTTTACAAAGTTGAGAATCTATTAACCTCTTAAAGGGCTGGATTTGGAGTCAAAATTGAAGTGGAAATATTGGTGGCTGATCCAACTTTGATGCAATGACCTTAAAACGAGTAAAAATTGTGGTTTTGATTAATGATCTTAGGAATCTCCTAGACCCAGACTAAAACATCCACCAACTTTGGGACAGCCTGTGTTGCAATGTGTTGGTAGGTTGAGCGATGGGAGATAAAGTTTTGTCCAGGTCTGCAGAACGTGTTGCCTTCATCTTACAGGAACTGCTGAAACTTATGCCACATGAGGTCTAGCATAGTCCTGCATTAGGAGGAACCCTGGCCAACCACACCATATATGGTCTCACAAAATGTTGGAGGATCTTACTTCTATACCTAACGGCAGTCAGGTGAACGCGGAAAGCTTTGCAACCCACCAAAGAAATACGATCCCACACCATTACTCACCCACTACCAAACTAGTCATGTTCAAGGATGTGGCAGGCAGCAAGAATCTTCCAGGCTCTCCCATATGCTCCCAATGTGAACCATCTGTCATCTGCGAGGAGCACAGGGTACCAGTGTCTAATTTTCTAACCTTGGGTGTTCTCTGGCAAATGCCTAACAACCTATCACAAGTTGTAAGCACAACCTCCACCTATGAGCATCAGGACTTCATCCTAGAGACTTTCTTGTGTATGTGCAGAGCGTTGGCAATTCTGTTTCTTCTTGGGCAAAGATGGAAAGAGCGATCCATTTGCTGGGTCATTTCATTCCTGCAGCCTCTATTTCTCCTCAAATACTGGTCCATTTCCTATTAGTACCACTGCACTGATAAACAATGTAAATACATGTCATGTTTAAATCCAGGCTCTGCATTTCACTATTTTTTTTTTGTCTATTTAAGTTTTTACTCCTAACTTTGCATGGCCTTTTATTTTATAGTTTTGGGTTTGAGTCTGAACTCTTATATAACGTCAAATTACCCTGTGTACGAAATGTGCTATACAACTAATCTATTGAGGATATCTTGCTAATTGCCCATAATTTCCATCTTTTGTGTATTTCCATCCGCCCTACATGTGAAAATTACTGGTGGTGACTCCAGTACTGATGGTGGAACCAATGTTGCTTCCTAAGTGGGCTGATTTTACATAAGTGTGATCGACTTGGAGTTACATGTGGCGTTCAAATGCTTCCTTTATCTTTTAAGCAGTGAACACCACATGAAAACACTAGAAAAAAAAATTAAAATCCAATTCCTTCAAAAAAAAGTCTTGAGGTTGCAACCAGCAAAATTGTACATCTATTTTATGTTTACTAATACTAGTAATTAAACCCTACTATATTCTCAGCAAATTTGTAAAGCTGTATGTTTAACATTCTAAACACTTATTTACTTAACAAAGCGTAATAAACTTCCTTCTTACTGCTATTATTTATATCTACATGTTCCTGATAACTTACTTTACAATAAAAAGAAATGAATGTTTTATTCCCAACTATTCAATGTGTTATTGGCATAACTACAAATCATACCTGTCATCAGAGGATTTGTGATGGCTATATTGTAGACTAATGCCACCGACGCAAATGGAATAAAACCCATGGGCAAATTGGATGCGAAGGGAGCTCGGGTCACATGAAGCGCTTTTCTGTATAGGGTGTTTGCAAGCACGCCGGTAAACGCTGCATATGAACCCAAATAAAAGGGTCCGTGGAGAATGGCATTTCTGTTGGTGGTAATAAACATTGATTTAAAAAAAAATACTGATTAAAATACCTCTTTCAATTAGCTGCCAGCTTACCGGTCACGTTCAGGAAGCTTTTCAAACTGCTTTATCAGCAAGGTAATAATCTTTCCCCTTGTAAGAACGACTTGGTTTTCTGAGTCTTCCCCACTCATCATTTCGTCTGCCATGTTGAACTACCTTTGGGACAAAAGCATTTAATATGTCAATATGGTACTCACAACCATGTGATTCATTTGCAAAAATATATTTCAAATGAAAACATGTACACATCTATGGATGGCCATAAGACAAAAATAAGTACATAAAAGCATATAGAAATGCATAGATAACAATAATAATAAACAGTATATAAATAAATGAGTGATTGACAAATATCACTACATTTAGTTAATACTTTTTGATCATTTCAACAATTGCATTTTTTCCCCACTTATTTTTGTCTCCATATGCCAATTAGGTGGGTAATCCTAACTTCAGTCTAAGCCAAGATTAGTTAAATAAGAATCACTATTTGATGCTGATGCATCCTTTTGACTTAGACCGTCAAATCAGCACATTTAATTTTAGCCAGAGCATCCACAAAGCATTTGTTTATAAATATGCATTTTAAATATTTATTCCACATTTATGGATTTTTTCGTACGTGTTTATTTATCATTGTATTTTATAACTTAAAATATGAAGCATTTTATTATTTTGGTCCTCCAAACACGTCACTACTGAAGCGGGAATTTTGGATATTTAAAAATTAACGGTCAATCAGCGTTTGCAGCTGTGAAGATTCCGCAACACTGTGTCGAACAACAGATTCCTTTGCTTTAAAACTCAAGTAAGTTTTATTTATGTAAAACTCAAATATTTATAATCGACCGTATATTGACACCAATTAACTTTAGTGTACTATAAACAAACATAAAATGAACATAAACGTTACACTAAATAATTAAAACGGATAACGTTAAAGTTGATTTGTGTACCTTAACCGTTAAACGTTTCACTAACTTGGAACACAAAGAGTGTAAAGTGGCTGTGTCATTACATTTGCATTTTTTTTGCAGAACATATTTATTCAAAGGCTTAAACGCATAGCAGAGCGCTTCCCTTTAGCCAGAGGTACGGGTGCTAAACAGAGACCTAACGTTAATGTAAACCTTAACTTTGGGATCTTCCTATTGTAACTGAATGTCAAAGACTAAAGTACCGTATCGCGCTCCTTAACCTGATTCACACGTAGTAACCGGCGCGATCAGCGTTGATTTTTAACTCTACTTTTGGCTCTTACCAAAGTGGCTGTTTACCCAAGATGCTGTTTAATTAACAAAATTTCTTTCGACAGTCAATGATTCCAAAGACAACAGGGCGCAGCCATGTCTAACCACATGTGTCCCACTCAACTCTCACCCCAAGATTCCGGAACAGGAAAGTAGTTCCTACTGGTCCGCGTAGGAGCCAGCTTACAAAACAAACGAAGACGATTGGCTAAACCTTCACGTCAATCATTGCAGTCCAGCCCTCCCGTTGCTAAGGCGAAACTGGTGATGATGCTGCTGCTGTTGGTGATACTGCACCCACCGTAGACAGAGTCTGCAAAGCAGCTTTGACTAAAGATGCCGTGAAGAGCCCCAGGAAAAAATGAGGGAAAGGAGGTGAACTTGCCTTTAACTGCACACTGGGACGTGCACATTTGGAACACATGTACCCAGGCTGGGTTAATTAAAGAGGCAATTGTGGAGCCATGCGTTATCGGAAAGCAGGATGAAACTTGCAGGTATTTTCCGACAGGCGTCGCACCGACATGCTGCTGCAATTCATGAAGAAACACATCCCGCCTTATTTAACGTTAGTTAAATGTGTCTACAACAAAATCTGCGTTTATTAAACACTTAATCGATTATTGAAGTTATTTTGAAAGTAAATTGCGTTGATGAAAAAAGATGATTGTCAAGTCTAAATTCGCAATTTTGTTTTCATCTTTAATGATCCTTACGTGTTTTACTGTAAACTTCATTCCGTCTCTGCAAGGAACAAATTGTCCTTGAAGTGTTTACAAGCAGACATCATTCAACTAATCAGAGATGTCAAGCTCATTTATTAATCATACTTTTTAACGATTATTCATAAATGGCGTTGTAGGAGTCAAAAAACAATGCTTGATCAGCATATATTTACTGTTTTTATTCCAAGTCAAGCCATATTGTACATATGATTCTTTCTACTTTGATGGATCTTTTGGGGGAACATAACAGTGCTAGGGTTAGTTAAGGTTGTCTCTGCGTCTTTAATATTCAGACTTAAACCCCCAGGCTGCTTAGTTACAACGTGACTTCATTATGGTTCTGTAGTTAAACACCAAAGGCATTTGAGGAGTCACGGATGTTCTGCAGATTGATCATATGCGCATCAAAACACTCAGCTTTCTTGACACCTCTCCTGGACTCATCCACGTCAGATCACTTCTATCCACTCTACCATCGGATTATGGATTTATGTGTGATGATGAGCACTCAGCATGTGTTTTCCTCAGCAAGATGCCTGGCCGCGTGTCTTTGACAACTTGACAATAATAAGCCACGACCCCTGCTACGTGGGATTTTCTGTGCGTTCTTTACGTGCGTATTCGCCATCTGAACAGTATCATGCCGCTTTAGGAGGTGACAATTTCACCTACACAATAAAACCAGATGAGGTCGAAACTTTTTTGTTGATGTTTCCAAGCGTGGCAATCCCACGAGGACTAAGAGGAGTCATCATGCCCTTAAGAAAGCGAGGTGAGGAATGACATGCTGTGGGACATTGCTGGGTGGTCAGTTTATGTTTATACTTGTATTTATTAACACAAGTTCTTCAGGTTGTACAGTGTATCTTTTGAATCTTTTTGGGTTTTAAAGTATGAAAATATCAAGGTTAAGCAAACTCTTCTGCTCTCTCCCATTGTGCAACATACTCCCATTCACTTGTAGTACTCTCATATGTAGTATAGTATTACATCTATATTTGCAGGATGCAGCTTTAGTCAGATTATTAAAAAATTCATACTTTGTAAAACTATCAAACGTTCAAAGTGGGATAAATATATGCTATAAAATGTGGAATAAAATATCAATGTGTATAATAAATCAACATGCCACATTAAGATTAAGTGTACGCCTATGCTAACAAAAGCACATGCTAATTGTTATGTGCAAGTGTTAAAATGCTTCTATTGCATACGCTATCCAACATGATCATGCATAACGACAAAGGGAATCAATAATAATGTTGATTTTAAGACATTTAATGGTAAAATTAGTTAAACAGTGAGAGACAATAAATAAATGAGTAAATAAATAAATCTCAAAATATTCAAGGAAACTCCCACATACTGCTTTCCAGCCCTTCGACAAACAAACTGCCTTCTGCTACAGCCAAATATTTTAAATTATGATTCATCAGTCCAAAGTACCTGCCATTTTCTTCTGCTGGATAGACTTCACCGGATAGTAGATGTATGCCTGACATTTTCCGTTTTCAAAGAATAATTAGCCTGATGTGTTTTGCATCTGCTGAATAAGGTTCTTTCGAAGACGTCAGACTGTTCGTTGTTCTTCAAAAGATCTTGAAACTCCTGTCTTCATAGAAAGTTTTGACTTGGAGAGTCAATGTTGAGTCTTAGTCTTTTTTGCTATGATCTTACAATGACAAGAAAGGTTCTCAACCATTAGCCCCTGTTTGGTGTAATTGGTGGATCATACTTATTCACTTTTTTAAGTGCAAATTATTTTATGAATATGAATTTCCTAAATTTGAGTTATATTTCTCTGTTGAAATAAACCCAGGATTATATTAGTAGATTGGTTACTTCCTTGTCAGTGAGCAATTACTCAAATGCTGTAAGTTTTAATTGCTCATTTTGTTTAGACTTATCTACTCTTTAGTTTTACCAATGTGATAGCGATAGGTGATGTTAAACTGTGTAAAAAGTATAGCCATCCATAATAAAGGTATAGTTACACTCTGTTGTAAGTTTTTAGTTTCTATAAATGGAACCAAACATGACTTTGGTTGATTTAAATGCTAACTTGTGCTTATATTACACAGGTATGGAGCTATTGCTTGAATTACTCTTTAATCTACACGTATGCCTGCAGGGCCTTTCGTTTAGAGTACTACAAACGTCATTGGCTTGTTATAGTGGCTTATCGTTAACTTAATTCTGTCGGGACTTACCTAGATGTAATATATCTTAATTTGCAAGTCTCTTCTAAGTGTTTTGTGCTCAAAGCTTTCCATTGGATTTCTGATGAGCATCCCACTGCATTCACACCTGTCTTTTACACATTCAGAATTACTTAAAGAGTTATTTTATATAGCCTTATTATTCAGAAGGCATACTACTAGTATCTATGTGACTAAGTAATTGACATGTGCCAGTAGTATTTGCACATTTAATGATCTCACTATTTTATGTAAGAAATTATTTAAAAACACAGCAAATCTAAAATAATCAAATGGTTTAATATTGAAAGTGCTGAATATCCTGCACAGATAATAATGTATTCAGTACTTCAATACGCTATTGCTAATGAAACATTATACACTTTACAGATTTTAGTTTTTTGTTAGCTCTACTAAAATCATCCCAGTGTAATATATTTATTTTTATTCTATCTTCCAGACACAGCCAGGGCTATAAGTCTCCTGGAGGAATACTGCTGCAGACTAAAGAAACCAGAGGAACAACAGCTCAAAACTGCCATATTAAGAGTCATGGACATTTTCAAAAGCAGCCTTTTTCAGGCTCTCATAGGTAAGTTCAAGGTCTTTATTTTGATTATTTGACTTTTTAAGATTGTATGTGCCTTGTCTGCTGATGCGACATTAGTTTTAATTCATTCTTAAGCAGTGGGCACATTTTGCCACTTTAAGGCTTTTTTCCTGAAATAAAGTTATTTTTAACCTTGCTGATTTGGCAAGAGTTGCTAGCCTGTCTCTGTTATTTTAAATACTGCACATCCCCTATACGCTTAAATCTTTACAGTCTTTTATATTTTGTAAAACCACATTTTAATTCTTGATTGTTTTAACTCCTTCATTTAAATTCAAATCACATTGAGCTTGAAAATCCTTTTGCTTTTCTGAGCCTGAGGGATTGATGGTTTTGAAATCCTCGCTTTCTCTTAGAAGCTATTAAATGTTTAGACAGTTAGTTAGTTTAATATATAGACGATATAATGGCTTCATAATTTCTGTAATGAGATGGTTCACTGTGCTGTCACAGCCTGTTAACATTGCATCACTTGGATGTCCATCTTCATTTTAGTCTGAAGCAAAGATTTGTTCAAGCCATTAACAAAGAAACGGTGCAGTTCTAAGTGCTCCAGACTTCAAATCAGCAATATTTATTAACATGTTTTTGACAACACACCTCATACATCTATGCATGTAGTGTCTTTCACATCACCGGTGGGCTTCTCAAGATACAGATTGAAGCTAAAATTGGATGTGGACAAATGTCATCATCTTGGCATAGCATCATCAGACAAAAATGGAGTCTGTCAGCTCATTGCTGATCTTTTGATGTCACTATGACTGTGGAAATAATAGACTTGGTAAAAGTGTCAGTGTGTTGGTTCTGCTTTCTGTCAACGTAGCCCAAGCCCAGTTTATAATTCTGTTTCAAGCTTATCTGCATAACCTAGGTGCTAGGCTGCCTACTATATCACTTAAAGAATTCTAGTAAGCAATGTTTTGCTGAGTATCTGCCTTCTGACAGTCTTTGTACTCAGCTGAAGTCGTATAGATGGTTATATTTCAGCACAACTTCGCTCAGTGTCTTCGTCTTGCTGGTCCGTGTTTTGCTCATGCCAGAGATGCTCAGATATGTATGACGTCGCTCCATAAAAGCTCTGCGATAGACCAATTACAGTGTTCATAGTCTGTGTGTATAGTGCACAAAGTCATAATTTTTGGGAGCTGCATTTCGTACTCTTTTGTAGGGGTCTGCATCTACTCAAGGGCATTTCCTCTTGTGATAAGATTTTTGTTTAGAAACCTCGATTACTTTTACAATTTTCAAAAGTTTTACATTTTTTCATCATCATGTTGCTTTCTGGTTTTTATATTTACTTAGGGACAGTAATTAGAGGCCCTGGAAACTCAAAAGTGTTGCAAAAGAGTTGGAAATGAATGGAATGAGTGGAAATGAATAACATTTCTAAAATAATTGTTATTTTTTATAGTGGCTAAATAGTATTGATTAGAATTTTCCTTAGAATCAAACAGCTCTGTCTCACACTTAGATTTATTACAACAGAGCATGAAATAACAACCCATGCTTGTTTTCGATCTTGAAATTAACTAATAACCATTAACTGATTGAATCTGTGGCAGAAATTCACTCCTAAAACAGGAAATATTTCCAGTGCTTTTATTTAATTATGTTTGCAAATTTATGTGCATAAAATATACCAATGTATTGAAATATGATTCACTTAAATTAAATAGTTTTAATTATTATTTTTATTTTATCTGACATTTTTATTTACAGATATCCAATTCGTCCTTTGCAATTGCAGATTTATGTAGACAATTCACTCTCGGAAATTCATTTGAAGTATAGTGATTATTTTGTTAGAATTTACAGTCAGTCTCTACTTCTTGCTTGAAATTCCCACTTTTCGTTCTCATTTTGATTGTGTTTTGCCATAGACTAAACACTTTCTAGCAATTGTGAAAGCTAGTGTGACTTTTACAGACATGCATGTTCTCTACTGCCTCTTGAAATCTAACCTAGATAACATCTTACCTTTATCTACAAAAATAAAAAAAATATGGGCAACTATGCAATTTTTTAGACTTTACTCTCTTTGATGATATTAAAAAAAACACCATTCAAGTTTCAGGTCACTTCCTGAAATAGCAGTAATCATCTTAGACAGCATTAGTGTGAGAGTAATCTGTACTGTGTGCCCTCATGCCAGAGAAGTGCAACCTCTTAACTGCTTAACCTACTCTCCCATTCACCAGGAAATACACTCCTGCGTCTATCCATCATTTACACCTGACAGCAGGAACATGTTGGGGTGGGTTTACTGAAATATACTTTTGTTTCTTATTCTAATAACTGTGTCAGGTTTGGCTTAATGTGAAAATAGCTAATAAATACATTGGTGGAGGTTGGCTCGTTTCTTTTGGGTTCCTTGTGGAATGAGATTTCTTAATTGTTGTGTTTTGGATTTGATGTCCTTTCACCCAAATCATGTAAATATGAGATAGTCACTAGAAATGCTGGGTTGAGCTGATGAATGAATAAACATACGATTGCCATAGTTTTCATCATGTTCTTTTTGCCTGGAAGGGGGGCAAAGATGGTTTATATATATTTAGAATTTAAAAGACATCCAATGGAGAATATTCTCTTTAATTTCAATGAAGAATAACATTCTATTAGAGCCGTTCATAGGAATTCTTTAGACACTGAGCAACCGTGGCCTAATCGGGAAACCAACCACAGTCTGCCAATTTGTTCCATAGAGGTTTTTTTAATGGGAGCAATTTGTCACTGTCTTCTGAACAAGGTTGGATTCTAGCCTCTTAATAGAAGAGCTATGACAGCACATCCCTTTTTCAGTGAGCGACTGTCCCATGAGAAGCTTTTTTTTGCTCTTGCTGCTAAACTGTAATCAGAGGTGTTACTATTGCAGGAGGGAGTTCCTGATGCCAGGGGATATGTGTTGGAACAATATATGTGCCCTGTTAAAGTCTCTTGAGTTGCTTTAGTCTCTTCCAATGTGTTGCTACATAAGGCTTATTGGAGACACCAAACGAAAGAAATATTTGGAAAACTATTTATTTTTGTTTCCATTTCTTTCCTGTAAGAATATGCTCACTTTACATTTGTTTTTCATTTTAGGCCTACTCTAATTTCTTCAATTATATTCTGTTTATTATCTACAAATATACAAAGATCAAGGCATCACTCGTTACTTGTTAGCAGGGTTTTTTTGAATTCCAATTGTGGGTCTCTTTAGTCGTGCTGGCAGCCATATTACCCTCTATCCGTTCTTTATAGCCTTTAGCATCAAGCAAAAAGATTTGGGACACCCATTACCTCACCTAAATGCACAGAATGAAAGAGTAGGGCTAAGATTTCTCCTCCATATCTCCCAGAAGTATTTGCGACTAGCTCAGCACCGCAAAAATCCATTCCATTTACCCATGAGCCTTCTTGCTATCCACTATACTACCATTTGATATGTTCTTGTTTCATATCTATATATTTGTTGAGGAAACCTACGTGTAACAGTGACCCACCTTTCTCTTGTATGACCCACCCACTTTCCTTTATGCTGTAGTCATACTGTAGCATGCTGTCCGCTGTTAATCCTGTTGCTTTGTGATGGCGGCACATTAGTCTTCTCTCTCTCTCTCTCTCTCTCTCTTTCTGTCCCGTGTGCAAGTTTCGGTCAGTTCTTTTTCTACATTCGATTGATGATCGATCTGAACAAGTGGAAGTGAGACTCGCATAAGATGGAAGGCCCAGCTCCTTTTGGAGGTTTCTGGATAGTTTTGTTCTTGTTACAGGTCAGTGTTGAGCATTACCATTTATTAGTGAATGGTAAACCTGTGACCTAAATCAGAGATCAGTGAGTGCATGTCATGGTTGATTTTAGCTGATTTTATGTTGTATAGTATAATATTTTGCTCTAAAGATCTATTTTGTTTCTATTAGATTTTTATATTTAAAAAAATGTATGTTTTGGAGTTGATTTCTTCTACATTAAACCAAGAGATTTCATAAAGTCATCATGCCATGGGTCTTCACTCATACAAACATAATTTGTTTTACTTCACTTGTTGAACCAATGGTAACATTTGCAAACAAAAGAGGAAGGTGTGCTGGCTTTTGCATACTCGTAACACTTACTCCATGTCCATTTCAGTTACTCCTATAACATACCAGGTTTTGATACGTTTTATATTCAGACTATTTAAAAATATTCATTTTTTTTCTAAATGTATTATTCCAAAACAGCCATTTATTATCAGCTATTCTCTGTATCCGAGTAGAACTTTTGCAATAGCTTGAATCTTGTTAGTCCAGAAACATTAAATGTTGGTCCTAATCATATTGGCCTACAAAATAACAGTTTTAGTTTCTATTCTTTAGAACTCATTATCTAATGGTCAAAAAGTCAAAGGAAATTGATGGAGATAAATGCTTCTGATCCAGTCAGATTTCATGTTCTTTGCTAAGCAATGCTAGCTTGGAATAGATTCCAATACAAAAAAAACAAAAAAACAAACAAACAAACAAACTTATTATTAACTCTGGTTTAATTGGAGAATCCACTGAAGTTTGTTAGGTATATAATATATATATATAATACAAAACAGTTGCCTTACAACTACATTTTTTTTACAAGAAACAAAAAAAAACTTATTTTGAAAATAAAAGCTGTGAGACTTTAAATCTTAAGGAATAATGAGCCCACAATTTCATTGGATACTAACACTAAATTTAAAACCCATAGACTAAAGACATATAATGCCAGAAGCATTCGTTTGAATAGCAAGCCTGGTTCACGCTTTGAAACAGATGGCTAAAAATGAGATGCTCTCAAGGACAATGGAGCTTCAAGGAAGATAATAAAGCTGCGCTGAAGATGCAAATGCAATATTTTCCTTACCCAGCCATTAATGTTAAAACACAGTCACACTGAAACTGCTGAGCACACGGCTGTTTCTCTGCAGGCTTATGTTAGCCAGGACTTCTTCATTTTGACAGAGTGTTGTGGCCATCTTGTGGTATTTCTGGGAATAGTTTATAGGCATTCTACCTTTTAAATATAAAAATGTTTTAACTCATTAATGTAATTTGTTTTTTACTTCAACAAAAATCTCATTCTCAATATGTCCTGTAATTGAACGTTATTGTTTTAAATAACATTATAAGTTAATAGTTCTATGTAAATAAATCGGTAAATTGAAGAAAAATATATATATTTTTAATGTGTGTTCTGGGAAAGATAATTTTCTCCAGCAGAGGGAGCCCTTTAGTTCTGTCTGACAAATGGTATCAGGGGAGAAATTAAACCCTGTATATTTAAAGATGAAAAACTAAAAAAAATGAAATTTGCCTTGTTTTGACGTTTGCCCTCCTTTTTTAAAGGGATCAGCTTTTTTACAAATCGTTCACAGAATTTAAAGGGTCCAGTTTTTGGTCTATTAGGTATTTATGAAGGACAGGAAGCATGAGGTAACTCTGAGTCAGATCTACACCTGTCATAGCCTTTTGAGAGAAGTATCATAAGGGATCTGCAGTCTTTTCCTGTCTCCATGGTAACACAGGACTTTAGCAGAGAGGTGTTAGTGAGCCGCCTGCAAATGCTCAAACTGAAAACTTACTCCCTGAACATGAATGTGTAAAGATGTTTGGATGCTACAACATTTAGCTTGAATCCTCATTTTTAACCAAAAAGGGACAATACTCAATGTAATATGGACCGTACTATGTATGTAGTAAAATATTTCAATTACTTTTCAATCAATAATCACTACAGATAATTAACTCTGTATATTGAAATCCTATTTTAGTTAGCATTTCACTTTTTTGTTGAGGAGTGGCAATGGATATACATTTAAAACATTGTGTTGCTATCTTGATTATATATTCTGATCTCTCTACATTTGAATCTCCTCAATTTCAATCAAAGACCCTGCTAAGCCTATACAGGGCTCTAGAGTGCGACCAATTTGGTCGCATATGCGACCTAATTTCTCAATGGTGCGACTAAAAAAAATCAAAGGTTGCACCGGTGCGACCCGTCGTTCGAGGGGGAAAAAAACGAAACTCCGTCTACGGCCGGTCCGCCTCCTGCGCGCGGCTTTACAACACGCGTATCACCCATTCATGCGGCTCAATACGCGCCTATCGCGGCAAGCGCGCCTCTCAATTCGCGTTTACCGCGCCGCTGAAGCCTCAGACGCGCGCAAACGCGTCTTTGCATTGACTTAACATGGAAACCCTCCGCGCTTACCGCGCGAACCGCGTTCGATGTGAACGTACCTTTACAGCGGCAGGCAGCTGCAAACAGATCAGACGAGGCCGAGATGATAATTAAGTTTAACGTTGCCTACAATATTGCAAAAGAAGAACTCCCCTTCACTAAATTCAAGTCCGAAATAATTCTTATGAAGAAAAATGGCTTGAACGTTAACCCGACGTACAGCAATGATGTCGCGCGCACCCAATTTATAGGAGTCATCGCAGATACATTGAAAAATAAAGACGTCTGTGCAAATTGCGAACAGTGCGTACATGGAATTCCTGATCGACGGAGGCACATATATCGCCACAAAGGAATGCATCATTGTGTACGGTTGTATCTTGCGGAAAGGAAGACCGGTGAATATATTATTGAACACAGTGAGGTCGAGCATGCTCATGCCCAAGGTAAACCATGTCATGTCATGGAGCCTATGTCAATAATATACCTACCGTCTCGTTACTGCATTAACCATAATATTCTGATACTTAAAAATGAAAAAAATAAATAAATAGGCTGCATTATAAACTCTTGATCTGGGTAGTAAATTGTATTATCGTTTTTATATGTATTTGCTGCTCTTAGGGACCAAAATCAGTTTAAAGTTTAAATTTCAGCTCAGTAAAGCACTTTAAACACCTTTTCAGTAAGTTTTAGTTACCTTTCTTGTGGATTTGTGCTTCAAATAAAGAACTTTATATTGACCAGGTTGTTAGTTAATCATTTACAAGTCAATATTGTCTATGGACAGTGATTAAAAAAAAAATAAATAGATAACTAAAAAAAGTGAACTTGTGAAAATGCGGTGTTAAATGTGATGCAGTTGAAAATTTGGGTGCACCTAACTTTTGTGCTGGTGCACCTAAGAAAAAAATTTAGGCGCACCAGTGCAACCAGTGCAAAAAGTTAGTCTAGAGCCCTGCTATAGCAACCAAAAAGGTAATCAGTTCGATTCCAGTCTAGGTAAAGTGAGATCTGATAGAATGTTATCTTTTACCCAAAGAGGCTGGCAGAGTAGCAACAGACTCCAGTGACCCTATCAAGCCACTTAAGTAAGAAAAAAGGAAAGGGGCGTTCTGCAAAATGGTTAGTATCTCAGTGTGCGAGTCTCCAACAACGTGACCACACTTGAGAAAAAATGTGTTTTAAGTTAAAAAAGGCATTATCAGATTTTAGGGCTGCAGCAATATTTTTTATGTTTCTCTTCCAAATGATTATTTTTGGAATCAGCAGATTAAATGATCCTGAGATAATGCTGATGTTTTTCTAGCATTCATTCTTTCTAGTATAAATGGCATTTCCCATCCTACCACCCATGTTTAGTAATTATATAATTATTGTTATCGTGACAAATCATGGTTTTTAACTTCTCAGTACATTGACATTTCTTAACAATGTCCATGTCCAGGAAGGAAAGTGATTTCTGAATCATGTATAATCGTAGAGGCAGGAGTCTGCGTCATTAGTTGAGGAGGTGTGTTGGAATGCAGTGGTGTTTAGCATAAGGCACTGGTATAATCACTCCCTGGAGAAGAGTGAGATTACAACCCTAAGCCCACACAATCCATCCATTACATAAGAGAGCAACAGCTGCCAATCTGCAAGATGTGAATGAACATGCATGATTCTACGTTTTCATGGATGCATCCTTCTCTTTGTGTTTTTAAGAAGTGGATCTAATGTCTAGAAGGTTAACTTACTAAGGTTATGAATCGTCCACATTTTATTCTTTCGTTCTGGTTGCCTTGGAAACTCAGCAGATAAGATATTTCCACGTATTGCCATATCATGGTATCAAGATGAAATCCAACTTTCTGTTTAATAAAGACACATTCTGAAATTATAATGAGGTTTATCTCACCCTGCTGTTTATAACCAAATATTAATAGGGATATAAAAGCAGTTCTCACATTGTTAGCTTAGCCAAAGTGAGCTAAATAGTTTACTTTCTAAAATATTGTGAAAATTTAACTTTGCTTTTTAGCTATCTGTTTCCAAGTTTGTAAAAGAAACACATTTTAGAAGTTGAGCAGTTAAAAAAAAAAACAAAAAAAAAAACTTAATTTAGAGTGTAATATTTTCCAATATTAATTCATTCATTCATTCATTTTCCAACCCGTTTTATTCCCGTTTTGGGGTCACGGGGGTTTGCCAGCGCATCTCCAGCGCACATTGGGCAAGAGACGGGGACAGCTCGCCAGTCCATCGCAGGGCTTTTCCCAATATAATTCCAATATTTTATTTTAGACATCAATATTGCTTATAGGTTTTGTGATATTGGATTTACAAATAAAGGCCACTATTTTATGTCCATCTGAAAACTTATGCCCACACCTGTTCACAAAATGAGCCTTGTGTTTGTTGAATGAACAATATAAACACTGTAACTCTATTGCTTTTGTCTTTAATTAAGTTTATTCAAAGATTGAAAAAAAGTAAGTGATAAATATTGAACTATAATGCAAATTACTATTATTTCAATCTATTTTAAATTACTCTTTTTTTTTTTTTTTGCTCATTGCACATTCAAATAAATGTATGTACAATTTATGTATCAACCATTTATGTACAATGATTAGTGACCTGGCTCTGATCGGTCAGTCTGTTGTTGTTTTTAAGCCTTAAGGTGTTTTCTTTCTTTGATGTTGACAATATTTTGCTCATATCACAACTGATCTCATGTAGCATGCCAGCCTGCTGCCCACTCAGTAAAGCTCTCAGTGAATTTTAGAGCTTTTTTTCTGATGAATGATTGGTTCATTGACTGATTTGAGATGACTGGGTTGTGTCTGCAACTGTTTTTATTGAATTAATCAAGTTATTTCTTTTAACCTGCTTATTAAATAAAATGAGTCACATATATCTTGTGCTCACCAGGAAAAAGGCAGGGGTGTAGACTGACTCACCATTCAAAATCACTTAAGAATCTTTGAGCTTTTTAGTCATGAATTCAACAGAAATTCATGTTTTTGGAATGGGAGAAAATGGAAGTACTGGAAGATTCTGTTTACAGAGAGATGGACTGGGAAAATAAAATTGTGATTTCTTTTTAAACCTTCCGCCCATCCCTAATACCCAGATGCAATACCAGTGTCCACCTATTCTGCTTGGCTCATGGCTGCACTGCATGTATTGGATCTCAGTGAGAGACATATTTAGATCCAGTAAACAGCTTTAAACACTTTATAAGCATCTGCAAACACATGCATTTGGACAAACACTCAGTGCAAATGCATGTGTTTGCGATGGTGTAAGGTTATTGTCTGAATTGTAGGGAACAGGAGGCCTGTCCAAGGATTAAGCCTGCTGCTCACATGCTGTTAGATCAGGCATCTGGCATCACACTCACACACGCGCACGCACCCAAACACACAATATAACTCACTGTTTCAGTGATGACCCTTTGCACAACATGTCAGTGGAGAGCAGAGGACTTAAACCAATATGTAAGTTTGTCAGAGTTTGCTGATGCTTTTGGAATGCCAGAGTTTTTTTTTTTTTAAATTAACTTGTTTTTTCCCAAGAGTCTCTTACTTTTAGCAGTGTTTAGATTTTACATTTACTGTTTATTCGGTTCCATCACCCAGTTCCGTTGTGCTTATTTTTAGGGTCTTACTTTGAGATTCAGATTTCTAGGTAGATGTGAGTAATTCATTTGAAGTAATCTTGAGTGTGTTTACAAGTGCTAGGATAAACAGTGTTTTTAATTTGCTTCAATTCACTTTTGCTTCAATCAAAATTGCTGGACCAGGCAGGCATCTGTAGGAGGAATAGCAAACCGAGTCCTGCTTTTATTTACATGTAAATGAATTCTTTATCTCTTTTAAGGAGGAATAGGCTGTGTGCCTCTATTGAAGATGCTTCTTTTGTTAGTATTAAAATGCCTGTTTTGTACTACAGCTTTGACAGTATTATATTGTCTCATGAACAGCTTTGCATGCATTATCCCATGCAGCGGACTCAAGCTGTTGAATGTGTCTTTCCCTGAAATATTTTAATTATAAAAGTCTGTTTTAACAATTAATATATATATGATATAGGATATACATACTTTTTGGGAACTCTTCTTAAGCAGTGATGTTTTTTTATTTAAGGTTAGAACATTGTCTTTAAAACATATCAGATTTTTTTAAAGACTTGTAGCGTTTTAAGTAATCCTGACAATAATTGTTTCTGTTCTCTTCTGAATATTATTGTATCGATGTTACAGTCAGTGTAAGCAATCATTACAAGCAATCATTATAAATCTTGATTTATTTTATCTTAATTATTATTTTTGTTCTCATAGTTCACTTAGAGATTTTACAATGAAGGGTACATTCATTTATTGTTAAATTATTTATTGAAGGAAACACACTATCTATTATCTATGATTATTTATTGAACATCAATACATGAACAAATGAACATGACTCCACACACAGTAGTGTTTTTAAAGGGAGAGTCATTGAAATAATCTACGCTGGAAATTTTGAATGATCATAGCTTCTGAATGAGGATTTTCAATTAATCACCCAGCCCGATTTTAGAATCAGACCTCAAATCCGGAGAAAGTGTTGTGTTCCCAGTGATCTAAAGCTCAGTGGTTAGTATATGTGTCCCTGATTTGAGTAAATAGTTAAAAGTTCTCCATCATGCTTTTAACGATTCTGTAGTCTATGCCTGCGGACCCCCTACAGCACCTCTAGGCCATGTTTACAAACAGATTTCTCTGTCTTCGCTCTGTTTACTTTCCCCGTTGTTTAACAAGCTTGCACTACTCGGGCAACGAGTGGAAATTTCCAATCAGGGAATGGGAGCAGGACTAAATGCAAGGTGTTTACATTACTGTCTACTTCAACTTTACTAAGAATATCTTGTGTTTCCAAAGCTGGCCTCATAAAATACAAAAATAAATAAATACAAATAAATTGTTACGTTTTGTGCTGTTGTCATTGTTCATATTTGTGTATCAACAGAGCTACCGATGTTCAAAGGAAATGGGTGCTCATTTTGGCAGAACCAAAAAAAAAAACGCAGTCCTGTTGTAATTTAATATAATATATATTCAAAAACTTTATATTGTTATACATTTTAAATGTGATTTTTTCTGAATATGTCAAGCTAGACTTTAATTCTGTAGTCAAATACAGAATGTTCTTTTATCAGCTTTCTCCAACCATAATATCAGTTCATTTCATGTCAGAATCTGTAGCATTTACTGTGGCATATGGCTGGATTGACAGCAGAGCTTCCAGATATTACACAGCAACATTGTGGCTCAACATAATTGTCCCTTTTAAATCTGTGTTGTTTTTGGCTCACAGCGAAGAGCTCTCCAGATGGTCCCTTCAAGGTTTTACACTCTAGTTTTAATATTTGTCTACCCCCGCGGTCTCTGTTCTGTATATCAACAGAAATATATACTTCCATTTGAAAACGTCAAATCATTTATTTTAATATAGTAAATAGAACAGGTAAGTGATATGATAAAGTAAGTATAATTGTGTATTTGTTACCTATTGTTGGTATAGATTGGAAAAAAAACATCAAAATGTGCACAGTCAATGTCATTCAGATTTAGCTATTCAGTCTCCAAACACTTGGAGAACTATGAGGGCTTTTATCAACAGTACAAAAATATTTTTTTCTTGAACAAACCTGTTTTCCTGCTATATTTTGCTAATATTTTAACAGCTATTCAGACCAAGTGCTAGGTGGATGTGCCAAGGTACTAAGATTTTTTTCTCTTTTTTTTGCTCTCTGCAGACATCCAGGAGTTTTATGAAGTGACCCTGGTGAACTCCCAGAAGAGCTGTGAGCAAAAGTTGGTAGAGGTGAATCACATGGCTGAACAGTGGGAATACACAGCCACCAACTGTACGTCACCTGAAGAAGCTCCACAGCCTGCCTTGGCTCAGCCAGAGGTGAGAAATGCGTAGGAGAACATCTTTGGTTTTGACTCAACTCTTTTTACAGTGTCTTGTGGACCTTTAGAACCTTTTAAATGTCATCCATTCCAGGAAGATTTCACCAACTGAAATACAAAATGTTATCACTGATTTACCAAATACTATATATTTATGTTGGCTTGTAAAATATTCTAAACGTATCTTCTCCTACACCGTTTGAGCTGTCTCGGGTTGCTATATCTAAGGAATATATCTAATGAGGAATTGTAAAGTCAAAGGAAGTCATTCCATTGACTTTACATGGTGTCAAACTTTGTAAAAACAAACTGTGAATCTCTTGAAAACTTTAAACTGTGGAGGTTAACAATCGCTGAAAGAACATGCCAAATACTGTGCGAAAGTACTTGAACCCCAGACTCTGGAAGGGGTTAAATATTTACCATTGACTTATAACGGCTATTGAAAAATGGGTAACAGCAACAAAAATATCTTCATAATGAAACATCATAGAGAAAGGGGGAGTTGTTTATTTTAATTTTAGTAGCAAATTAAATATTTTAATGACATCACTGACATCTTCTTATAGAAACCAAACTTTTTACCGTAGTAACCATATTTGAACGGCATCTCTGCTTTGGTAAATGATAAAGACACTGGGCATTTATTGTTTTATAAATGACAAAGCGGCCATTATATTATGTCACTGATCTTTTCATAGCAACCATGCTGGTATATCACTATCTCAGCTAAAGAAAAACTGTCTAAACAAAAAATCTAATTGTATTTAATTTATAATAGGGATGCACCTAAAATTTCGGCCAAAACATCAGAAAGCACCGAAAATAAAAGCCGAAATTGTCACCATGCCTCTCCCATCCTCCCGTCTCGTTCGCGCTGTCATTACGCATCAAACACGGAGTATGTCAGCGGTTTGGAAGCACTTCAAAGTTTCAGATGTGGACAGCAAAGTTGCAATATTTTTGCAATTATTTTTCTTCTGTTTGTGCTCTGTTGTTTGGTACAGTAATTTAAAATTCAAGTAAAAAGCAACTAGCATTTTTCCACAATATTGTTACAGAAAGAACTTTTTTTTTGTTTTGTTATTGTTAAACAGCCTTATTACTGTTATTTATTATCAATAAATTTATGATTGCTTAATTAATTGGTCATTTTTTTTTTTTTAATAGAAACAAAAAGAAAATATTTTAAACATGTTTTTTGGTTCAGCCATTTTCGGTTTCGGTTTTCGGCCAAGTGCATTTAAAATTTTCGGTTTCGGCCCAGAATTTTCATTTCGGTGCACACCTAATTCATGATCAGATACAAGAATGATCAAGTGCAACATTCAGAATGTGGAAATCTGCAAGCTCCTAAATTTGTGAGCTAAGCATTTCATTTTTGTTTTCTATTGATGTTCAGTGCAACGTGAGAGAACTATGGCCTCCCATTTCTATACAGGCTATTGAGGCAGAGTCCTCTGAAGTCCTCTGCTTGTGCAGGCCAATTGAAGATGGGGCAGTCCCCATGAGGGAGTTTTATTTCTCCGCATTTGGTCAGTGGACACAGCTCTATAGCGTTTCAGTTTCAGCTCCATGTTCGTTTTACTCTGGAGAAAGAAAGTGGGCTTTTGTCAGATTCCAATTACAGCATAGAGTAACATAAAGCAAAGTAAAGGTTGATTTGATTTTTGCAGATGTTAAGTTTGGCTAATTCATCTAAGATGTTTAATTGATATTTAAATTTAATTAGAATACACCCAATCTGTCACAAAAGCATGTGACGTTGTAATAAAACACATGAAGTTGTAGATGTGTGTTCAATACACAAGCCAGCAGCTTTTGTCTTCTATGGAACTGGTGAAATCCGCAGCGCTGCTCCGGACTGCTGACACATCAGCACCCACAGAAGCATACACCATGTCAATCAAACACCTCCTGATAAAATGGAACCATTTACAAGAGTCATTTTGATTAATGACTCCAATTTTCTGAGGAATTGAGCTTATGTCAGACTGAAAAGGCTTACAGATGTGATTGTTGCTTAGCAGAAAAATGCATTATTGTCTTGTGTTTTTTTTTTTTTTTATTCAGTAGCAGCATTACTAGGTTCCATATAGTTACAAGGTGTTTTTATTGGTATTAATTCATTGGATTGAAACGAAGTAGTTGAAAATTCAGCTTGTTTGATTTTTTTCTCATCTTACATTCAGCCACTAGAGGGATGCTGTCCGTCCATCATGTCCTTCTTAGACAGGGATAGTAGGATTATCATCCTCACATTTTTAATCAGTGTGGATTTTTTTTTTATTTTTATATAGGATTAAACCGTCTTTATATTCCAAAATTCATTTAGTTTCTAAATGCAGCACCAAACATTTAAGGAACCTCCAACATGTTAACGCTGTAGCCACCAGATACTCATTACTGTACTGCTCTGCACTCTGCTGCATTAGTCCAGAATTTTTGCATAAGTCTGTTTTGCATCTGCTGCATAAGTCTCATTAGTCCAGAATTTTTCTTCTTTCTGAAGTCGACAAATGCTGATGTATGCTTTTGTGCTGAAATATATAGAGACCACATTTGGCCAGACTTCCCCAGGCAGTAGATGGACGGACTTGGGTCCCACAGATTTCTGCATGTTCTGGGCTTAATACACTTCTGGAGATCTTTTTTTCGATGGGCACAAGGTATCTAAAGTCCTCACGAGTGCCTGTTTCTTTGGTGTTCTCCAAAACCCCAGTCTGCTTTGAAATCTTTGTCTGGGAGAGACCTTGTGGATGAAGCATATCTACCGTGTGTCTTGATGTTGTGCTCAATCTTGCCATGACAAAAAAGTTTTTTGTTGGACTGTGTTTCACCCGGTTTTAAGCTTCCTACACAGCTGTTTCTGTTTCAGTTCATTACTAGTTATAAATAATCGAATACATGCCTGATTATAATTCTACATAACCCCTAACTCTGTGCAAGTGTACATATAAGAATTGATGCTGGTCTGAAGACCCCAGATATTTATTTTTATTTTGTTCCATTTTGTAAATGTACAAAACAATTTTTATATCAACATCATTATTTATATTCCTGAAAGCATTCTACAGAATTTGTCGCTTTTGCACATCACTGCATATAAATAGTTTTTCCAAATGCAAATTATTTTAAGCTGTTGCTCAAAGTTGGGATGCTTTGGCTTATTTTACTGTGATTGCTTTCTGAAAGTGCTTCTTTTCATCCTCAGCTGAGAGAAGAGAGTCGTATGGAGCCTGCTGCATCAAGCCCTGATACAGTGGTGAGAAACCCACAAACGCGCACACATGGACACTTTTTCCACATATTATTCAGATTTCTGACAGATGCACATCGTCATATGCCAGTGTTTACAGCAGCTTTGCATGAGTAATTCAGCCAAAGAGGTTTTTTTCCTTTCCTAGCCGTTTGAGTTCTATCCATATAAAATGAGCCGTTATGAGGGTTTTACAGTTAGAGGTTTTGAAATAACTCATTTCATGTTTACTTGAACCATGATAGTTGAGTCTTTAGATGCTGGGCCTAATATTTCCCTTATTCTTATCCCTTTCAAGCACTTCTGGTTGTCTGTAATTGTATGACCTTGTCTGAATCATTCAGAGTTCCACACTCAATAGTTAAATGCAAGAGAGGTTATTGCTCTTTGTAAAACGAGTATTAGTTTCTCTGCAGAGGAGTTTTGTGATGAAAGGGCTTTCTGTTTAGAGAAGCTCTCTTAATCACCTCACGTCTACATTAAATAACAAAGGAACTCATAGCGATGTTGTATATGTGACATACCTTCAGTTAAACATGTGTCTTCCAAAGAAGGCCGTGCCATTATGTTTCATTCAAATTTAAATATCAAAACTCGTCACAACTTTAAAATCTATAGTAATATCAGCATTACAAAAGTACTGTCCTAATTTCTGAATGTGATTACAAGGTGAATCTAAAATCAGAAGTTGAAAAGTTACAGCGGACATTTATAAATTCACATCGACAAAAATGCAAATTCAGATTTGAAACAAGGCATTCAGTGGTGTTTGCTTTTTGTTTCAGTCGTTGCCTTGTATTGTAGATTGAAGTTTGTACGGTGTGTGCAGCCTGCTATTGTAATTCTGCCTATGCCGCTTTCGTCTTTTTAGGTAATCATGTAAATGCAGTCTAAACTAACAAGCTTGGATACATTTACTATTTATTGAAATGCCAATCTCTGAGTTGAAGACATTTTGTCTTGTTCTTCAGACATTATGGTTAGATGTTGCACTGACCTCAGTAAGTTGACTTTTGTGATATTGTCACTTTGACTCAAGGCTAAGGCAAGGCCACTGAGATGTCTATCAATTGTGTTTCTTAAAACAGGACAAAGCCAATTATAAGCAGGCACAGAGACATACCCAAATATAGCCAGAATATAACACTAAAGTAAAAATACTATTCATGGACGTCCAGACAGCAAGGTGGATGTTGTAATTAGAGCTTTCACTTTTTTTGAAAAGAATCTGCAGTGACTCCCTCTTTTGTTCTGCAAGTGGGACACCTGAGTGTCTAGGTCATGTGGAACACCGTTATCCATTCATAGATACACACAGATACATAAGCCTGTGGTTTGACCAGATGCCAGACCTGTGAACAGTGATCCACAAAAGTGAACCTTCTGTAATCATTTAGAACTAATCCATCCATCCTGTGCTCATACAAAAACAATAGGGCAATATTTGTTTTGCTAGTGGAATGAAACTCCTGGAATGAATTTAGCTCTAACCAGTGGTGACTGGGCATGTGATTTTATTATTGGCATAGTGATTTAATGACTTCCTCTAGCCAAAATACTGTAATCAAGATTTTTCTGCCACACTGTCACTGTTAACTGATCAGCTTTGATAAATATGTGTGGCAATATTGTATGGCAAGTGCACTAATTACATTGAAACAAATGAAATAGCCGGTGTAAACCTCAGTTCACATAGTTTACCTCAATTAAAATGAATTGGTTCTACTGGCTTTTGGAGCTGGGGTCACGCCCTGCATGGCACTACAGTTCTACATCTTCTTTGTTTACAAAACATGACTTCCTGCTATCATGCATATATCCTATTTGATTACTGAACAGAAGCCTCAACTCAGTGCTGAATATTCATTTTAAAAATGGCGTGTTCTAGCATGTAATCGACTGCCACCTGTTGGTTTGGTATAGTTTTTTACAGTAGTTTGTGAGAGTTTTCATGTGGATGCATTTTCTTATTAACAATGCTGTGTTTTAATTTTTAACATACACTAAAAAGATAATGACATTGTTTACAAGTCTCCTTTTAGTACTTTTTAGACCAATAATTAACAAACCGTAGAGTATATTTATTCTTCTGAAATCATATAGTTTAGTAATAGCTTAGTGAAAATACGTTTAAAGAGTGTTTTTGGATAAATAAAGACGAGCTATGGTGAGACTCCCAGTTCAGATCCAGGGATAATAGCTTTGGTGTCAATGTCCCAACGACCTAATTTCTTAATTATTCTGCTGCGTCTGTGGGAAAGTGTTGTGGAGAGTAAGTTAAAGGTTTATAATGTGATCACTGAAAGCGGCTTTGAGGTTCATCTGCTGAAGGGCTTAGCGTGTGCATCCGAGAAGTTGAGACATACAGTAGATGTGCAGTATTGGGTGGCTACAGAGGTAATAAATGCAGAATGAAAGCTGTGGTGCGGGTGCTGGTTTGTAAGGAGCTGGATATAAAGGAGAGACCAATTTCTAGAAACCAGGTAAGACCAAGCATCGGCTTGAAAGCTAAATGTAAAATTCCGCTTCAGGATGAACCTCTCATGCTCTTTCCACTAACATTTTTAAAAAGTAGCATTCTACAGATTATAGTTAGTTTTAAATCAGCCGTTTTGGGGATTAGAGTGCATCTTCATGTTATGCTTGTTATTTATTTCTGTTACTGAGGAAGGAGCTCCCTCGCTCCTGTGTATTTTTCACTGAAGGAACTGGTGATGAAAAGCAGCTTTTGTGAGATGCATCTGGGCTGATGTGCTGCAGGTATCTCTCTCACTGTCTAGTGAATCATCATGTCAGCCCCTTTTCGAAAAAGATCTGGTTATCTGAGCGCACCAGTAGTTCAGAGCTTTTCCAAGACTCCCCAAAATAAACCCAGATTGATGCAGTCAAGGTCAGCGTGGACTCCTCACTCACTTCTCATTCTGAAAGCCTCAGAAACATTCCTTCTCTTAATCCATTTCCATCATCAATCGGATTAAACAAGCTGAGCTCCACTCCTCTTGACAAAAGGAGAAAAAAATGAAGCCCTCTCTTCTCAAGCAAAGACTGGAAGCTGCAGATTCTGGTTGATGGTTAGCATTTGTCGGCTGTGTGCGCGTGTGCAGCAAGCTCCAGAGGAGGAGGGATGCTCTGTGATCTCAGCAGCAGCAGAGGCAGCAGTCGGAGCCTTAGCCATGCGGCTGAGCAGCGGAGAGCGCTAACAAGCGCCCGGCTTGAGGAATACGGCAAGACCATGTCCATGCGCAGAGAGGATTCACGCCTCTTTCAGCGTTAGCTCCAGCCGTGCCTTCTGTTCCTCTCTCTTTCTATTTATTAATGTGGAGCTGATGAGAGGGAAACTGGCTTGAGCTTTTTGGCTCAGGATGGATTGTCTGTGTATTGTCACAACTAAGGTAAGGAGAGCGGGAGTGAATGAAAGGGAAGAAGCTTTTTTTTTCTTTTCTTCTTCAGCTGTGGCAGCATGTTGGTGGTTCAGAAACTGAGGATACATTTTAGTTTTTTCAATTTGTCATCTGTAAGAAACTTGCTAGAAACTTCTCTATCAGCAACAGAGTGTTTAGCCTATTGGCAAATAATCGCTTTTAGAATACTTGTGGATGGTTTTCTAACAAGAATTATGCTTTTGGGGATTTTCGGGCGCTGAACGCTGGATGGAAAACATTTTGAGTGGCATTAGAGCATTGAGAATGCCTGTCAACCAAAAGATCTTGAGCAAATGTGGTTTAATTCAATGGAGACGAGTTGTTCTGTTCTAAATGTACAATACGTTTCCATTCCATCTGCATTCAGTGTAGTGTTCATTCAGTGAGTGATAATGTACTGAGATAACACACATATAATACTTACAACCAGTGTAGATGCTGCACTTTATCCCCATTAAACTGAAATATTGTATTTTTGCAATTATTTACTCATCTCTGTGTTCTGGGAATTCAGATAATTACAAATACCAGTATATCTTGATGGGAAGACATATTTGTGACTACTATACGATTATTATACAGCCATATATTTACTTATTATTAATGTAAAAGTGAAAATAAAAAATAGGCAGCTTCTTGGTTACTTGTATCTTTTTTGTTTGTTTATTTTAGTAAGAAAACTTTGCTTTCATGATAATTTTTTTCAATACCGACTTGGCTGCGAATGTATTCTTTCAGTCACTCTCACATATGTTTGAGCTTTGATTCATTTTGAATTGTGAATGATCATTGATGGCTGATCAGTTAAATTTTATACAAATGCTGAAATCCAGATCTCCACTTTATGCGAGGGATTGCGTTTGTTTGCAGCTGTAAATACTTAACACTTTATACCGAACACTAAACACCCCAGTTTACAGCAATTTAGTAGCATAATGATGCTGTTGACAGAGAGCTGGCTCCACCAGAAAACAGCTCAGGGCTCCTATAAGGGAAAATAGAAATACGATTTGGGACTTTTAGATTGAAAAAATAGATACAGGTCTAATGAGCTTAAATGAGATTTTAGTCTTGATTTGAATTAATTCGCCTGTATTTTCATATGCAAGAGATAAAGCAACTATAGTTACTTTTAGTAATGATAAAAAATTTGTATATTTTTAATGTAAAAATTCAACTTTACTGATAAGATAATGCATTTAATGATGTTTACATTAATTTATCTACAGAAATGGTCACAGCTAATGAGCCACCTGAGCCAATGATATTGTACGTGGATTATACTTCATCCCCATGAATTTTTTGCTGTAGATTTGTTACATTTCTATTTTAAGTCTCACTCAAGTTTGCATGCAACACCCACCATTTCTTCCCTCCCCTTCACATCCACACAGCAGTATATTTGCATCTGCCTCTGACTGCCTCCACTCTCTTCTGGGTAGTTGATGTTATGTAATAGTTTGTGACTTGCACTCAGTACGTAATGGCTGAGAACTCCATCCCCCCACACACACTTACACTGTGACTCAAACTTGAGTTGTGTGTGTTTCAGTCCCCGTCTCAGCTGCTTTTAGTAGGATGGACAAATATGTGTTATGATGTAATGACGATTGCTGCCTCCACATCAGCACAGCATCCCATTTTACCTGGCCCCCTCGCCTCCGCTGGACAGAGTGTGATCTAGGGTGAATCTGCGTAGGAAATGCTCATTGATTTATTTTTTTTTCCCCTCTGGCCCACAAGGTCACTTGATCATGTCTCTATTTAGCTTTAGATAGAGCTGAATGTGTCGGCAGTTCTTCTGTTCAGGCGGAGGTGTAAAATTCACAGTGAACATTGCCCACATGCTCTGAAGAGTTTACTTCTTCACTAAAGCAGAATGTCCACCATTTCCTGATGAATTCAAGGTTAGGACTGTGTACAAAAATGACTCAAAGTAACTTGTACGCATAACAAAAATACACGTAATGATAGGCACTTATTTTGAAGTATGCAATATTTAAAGAGCCATGAACCCTACCAGTTTCGAATCCCTTCTGCCAGAGATCATTTTCAAAATGCAAAAATGGTCATGTACTGCACCGCAGAGTTGGTAGGGCTACGGATGTGGCTAGGTATAGAGGTGAGTAAAAGTTTTGATCGATCACATCTAGAAGTTAGAATTAACCAGATTCCACCACAATTAAACCTAACAGACAATACATTTGTCTTAAATAATGTTCAATGTGCAATTCTCTGAAATTTTCATCATGTTTAAATTCAGGTTGCCATGGCCCTTTTACATCAAATAAAAACTATTTAGGTCATTTTAAGTGCCACTTTCAAGAAGCTATCTACTTTACATAAAAAAAAAAGTTCTATACAAAAAAAAAAAAAAAATGTAACGACCTCATCATAGAGCGTTGAGAATATCTTGATATTATTATTAATTTAGGATGTTTCTACATCAGTTTGAGAGACATACATCAAGAAAAAGACAAGTTTAGACATCAAATGATTCTGGACAGAGACTTGCTTTTGTAAAACATTTGCAAAAAATATATTTTATGCATGGTTTTAGTATTGTGTGTTCACGTGATTCATATCATTATTCTTCATATCATTATGATTTCATCTCATGGGGTATATGATGTCTCATTATATGGCCATATTTTCTTTGTAAGTCAAATCCTAATCATAACGTTATTAGTACGATGTTTAAATTTATGTTTGATAAATGTAGAATTATATAATAAATATCTGGATGCATTTTCAGTGATACGCAGCACTACTACAGTAGGATGTAGAACCATGACACATAAACATTTTTATTTTTTCATTGCTGAGGATTTGTTGCAAAAACTTAAATTACCTTTTTTGGGGGGAGAGCACTGTACTCCAAAGCACTGCATGCTAAAACTCTTGCAAAACTTTTATTTTCAGCGTATACTTACACGTGATGGAAAAAAAAAAATCAATTTAAAGCTGGTGTTCTTTTTGAAAAGAATATTTGCACTAGCTGTTCACATGTTTTGACCCAGGGAGCTTTATCATAGTATTTGTTTTTCACTCACAGCAACCCTACTGAGCATACAAACCTTTCCATGGTATGCTCTATAAAATTGGAGTTACCTACAGTTTTATGGAAAAGCCTCCTGCAGTGATGCAACAAAACCATTGTGTATGACTGGCCCAGATCTTCCACTGACACCTCAAATAAATGATATGATTAGTCAGCTCAGAGGAGTTTTTGAAGAGAATTGTTTCTAAATGTGCCACTGAGGCATGGAGCTGCTGTGTTGGAGTTATACTAAGTTATGCTTATAAAAGGAAAACATTGTGCAAATGGTCATGAAAGCAATCAGTTTTGTTCTTAGCTCAAGCACAATTCAGTTGGAGGGTTAAATGCTACATAGATTTCCTATATAAAGTAAAGTTAAAGTTTATCCCTCATCCACACTTTCCTATTACTTCTTTTTTCAATTCTATTCTATATGCATGTGCAAGGGAGGTCTTTTTCCTCTTCAAAAACACAAACAAACAAGCAGCTGTATGACTACCCATGGCTCTCCAAATTATTCTTATCAGGTTTTTGTCGCATTTTACCATTTTGTGCTAATAAACCTACCTTTTCACAGCTGATCGAATGGCAAAGTGACCGGAAGCACATTTGTGAAGTTAGTTGGGCAAAAACCCATAAAAACAAGAAATGACTTACCCATGAATTTGAGATAAAATAATCTCTGTTTGAGATATAACATAATCAATCTAGATCATACTTATTTTTATTATTATTTTTTTTTCTTAGAATAAGCTGTTATTCAAACTCCTGTTCAAACTCCATATTTGCTTGGATTTCCCCCACAACCCAAAAACATGCTTTAGTTTGATGGAACACTTCAAATTCCCCTTAGTAGTGACTGTGGGTCGACAAGTCCAGGGATTTTCCCTGCCCTATGCCCAAAGTAAACTCTGTGACAGTCACAGTGTATGCCAAAGTCAGTCCAAATGAGTCTAACCTTGTGGAGTAATTCAGTTTACTGGTCAAATAAAATCAATCCCAGTTCATGTGAAGAATAAGGACCACATCAGTTGACTGTTCAGTTGTAATCTGCAAAAAGGGTCGAACATATATTTATTGTTACATTCTCCTACAACTTCATTATGCAATTTTCAGTTTATTTGCATAAGTAATTTATTGCATGGGTGGCCATTGTATATTCATGGTTTGACGTAAAAATATGTAAGTATATTTTTTGTATTATCACTTTTAATGACCATTTTGGCTTTTAAGATTTAACTGCAATCCAGCAAATGATCACAACAAATTCTTTCATAATCCCAATGTCTAAATAACTCTAGAGGCTCAACACTCTGTCATTATAATACGAGATATTGAGATCAATGACTCACAACAGCATTATGATACTCCCAAAGAAAGATAAGAATGTGGAAGTATTCAAATTTTAGATCACTCTACAGTTCTGTCATATAATAGTCCATTACTTGTTTACTTGTGGCTCTGTCTGGTGAGATTAGAAGACTTTGAACAGTAAAGACCTCTCAAACTCTCAAAATATCCCCCTCAAACTACCATATCTAAAATGTAATATATTGTTTAATAAGCCTTTGACATATATATTATGCATTAAACTTTTGGATTGAAACATTTTCTCCAGCACTATATTAAATTCAAACATACTGTAGCTGTCAAGTTCCTTTCATTCATTTGCTGTCCCAGGAGGAGAGTAGGCTCTCAGCAATGTGGTGACAGAGGATAAGATGCTCTGACATACTCTGAGGGATCAGTTTTGACAAGCTGTGAATAGAAACATTTAGCACAGTAATTTACAAAGTGCTCAGAGAAAGCTGTGTGCCAGCTAGCAGCTACCCAAGGTTCATAAATGTGTCCTTAAAATGATTCTTAACTCCTTTTTGACAATGAAATAGCAAACCACAGCTGTGACTTGTCCTGCTATTCACACCTCATTGGCATTCTTCGGTGTTTAATCATTGTAAGCTGAATCTTTTCAAAAAACAAACTGTTTAGTGTTTAACTTTCATTTCCACTTAATTTTTTCAGGTCTTTCCTTTTTAGAACTACACATCGGATGATGGCTAATAACAAATCCAGAAAATCGGTAACTTCTTTTTAAATGCACAACAAAATATAAGCATTGAGCATGTCATTAAGATTTAAAGTGCTATTATTATGTTCCAGCTTTGCATGTAAAATAATATGTAAAAAATATTGTTAATGATTCGATAACTTACTGAGGTGTAAAGATTTGGTTTCTCTTGCCTTTTCCACTGTCAGCATTTTGAAGATGAGCACGTCTATCATGGGTTTAACATTCTTTGTATTTCAGACTTAACTTAAGCCTGAGGATTAATGCTGTCACCTCACAGGCTGGTTACGAGGTTGCCCCCCCCCCTCTTCCAAAGATAGTGCTATGGGAAGAAATTATATGAATATGAATTATTTATGTATTAAACATCATGAATATGAGATTCACGAGATCGCATACACTTTTAAATTTGGTCACATGATCCAAAAAAAATGCACATTATTTACAGTTGGGATTAAATTTTCCATTTGACTCTACTAGTGCTGTAAAGATGTCAGACCGTATCCATGATGGGGCTGTATTTGTTGTAACAGTTGTGTGTGCTATTGCAGCAGAATGATGGAGCGGTTGTGGATGAGCTGTGTGACTCATTGCTTCAGCTAGAGCTCTCTCTGGGATATTTTTGTGTTTGGCTTCAGTGCAGGGTTCATTTCTATTCTATATTTTGCCTGTCCACAGCTTTAGCATGCACAAATGATTTCTGTCAATTAACTAATGAGGCACATCAAGTAAAGTGTTCTTATCTGAAAAGTTTCTGTAACCTCAAACAAGTTGAAAAGTGTTCTCTTTCACATAAAATCTGTTTTGGTAGCTGAAGCATCAGTTAGCAGTTGCTGATTTGTGATTTCGGTCGCCTCCGCTCTTTCTCTGTCCTCTTTTTCTTTTTCCACCCCCTCAGTCTTCTGCCTCGGCTCTCCCTTTTTTTCTTGAAACCCCCTCATTCTCTTCTGCTTTCCCTCGTTTTCTCGTGAGCTCATCTATACTGTAAAGATACTAACCACAGAACAAGAAGTTTCCCTGGTAACAGGGAGGCTGGTACCAAAAATATATTCTCTAAAGCATCTCAGATGCCTTCATGTGCATGCTGGTGCATGCCTGTGCTTCACAACAGCGCCAAGCTCGGAACTGGCATTCAGGTTCACACATCCACACATTGAGGTTGAGTTCCATTTCTCTCCCTTAGTCCTTCCCCTATGCCTCCCTTCAAACCGACGGCTAAGAGGAATGGCTGAAAATATATATGAATTGGGACCCCCATACAAAGCCATATACATCAGCTAAAAGTGCATTACTTCTGGTAGTTTTTAAAATATTGAACATATAAACTTATTGAAACAATGCCCTACAAGAGACTATTTTGTAACATTTTTATCAGGCCTTATAATGTGACGTCCATTACTAAACTAAGTATTTAAAATACTATTCTTACCTATATTATTAGATATCTAACTTTTTTTGTTCACGAATGACAAATTGCATACATTTATGGGTCTCTTTGGTAACACTGGGGCCATCGTAAAGCCTTTTTTGGAAGTGGTTTGAGCCTTCCCTAGGAAAGCCTTCCTTTTCATACATTTTTGCTTGCGTTTGTGTTGATCAGATCATCTTAGAGTGATAATTCCGAGTTATTACAAGATGTCTGCAGAGTCTTGAAAAGTATTAAAAGTTAATACATTTTGGTAAAATAAGACCCTTATAAAGTATTCGAAAAGATCAAAAGTCATAATTGCAATTATTTGAGGTATTGATTTTTATGACATCT
>SRMA01025786.1:0-162487 GCA_007224835.1 Danionella cerebrum
TTTTTTTTTTTTGAGGGAAATTAGTTGTTAAACCTATAGTAAATATGCTATAAATTATTCCCTTGCTGCAAATATTACTGTAATAGAAAAAAAATTATACCCCATTTGCTTTTGTGTGTTTATGTTATGCTTACACGGTGGTATTAAAATGTTCAGAGTTGATTATTCTACATCATGGTCTCTCAGATGGTAATTCTGTTATGGCAGCTTTCGTTGGCTCGACTCTCACTCTTCAAACTCTTAAGCTATTTCAGGTCCTCATAAGGTTAAGAGGATTTTCTCTGCAGGCACTGAATCAATCTCTTCATTTCCCCAGATGCTCTCGTGTTGCCAGTAATGGGGATTCAACAGGCACCAGTGGGAGGCAGGATTTGCACCCTGTCATGGGCCGGCCCACACTGAGAGAGTGCCCCCTGCTGATCAAGCTTTGTGCTCAGTGAGATGACAAGAAACTAGAGTGACATTGGCTATTGGAGCAATCATAAGTTTACTCTTACTTGTATTCTGTTTTTCATTTTGAACTTGAATTGAGAGTTACTTTAACTTTTACATGTGCCAAGCCCAGGGTTTGGAAAACAACCCCACGCCATTATCCCCCTCCACCAAACATCAGAGTTGTACAATCAGACAAGTACTACACTTCTGGCTACCCCAATCTCATTAATCAGGATGAGGCACCTTTGTGCTTACTTCCCTTGTCCAATTACTGCATGCTTTACATCACGGCGTTACACTTGATGATGTATGCATTGAAGGCAGCTGTTGAGCTTGTGAGGCAAACACTGTTGCTAATCTGAAGGTCACATGAAGTTTGGAGGTCTGTTTCTTTTGGATACAGAAAGTTTGTGACCTTAAATTTGCTGATATTTGAAGGAGTCCCAGTATATTTTAAGGTAATGTTAAACTTAACGTATTGTGGATTATTATTGCATTATTAGACATATTATTCAGAATTCCAATGCATTTCTTGAAATAAGTTTATAAAATTTGAATACAAAATAGTTACCTGTCTTTGTTTGATGTTATACTTAGCAAGATTTTTGTTTTAATATTGTAATAATAATTTTTACACAGTAGTGCAGACAAAATGCATACATTATATGTATTCTTTTAATATAATGCGTTTTGACCAGTATTGTTATGGAAAAGTCTTTGTAACGTATTGTGAAATGGTAGTGGGCGTAGTTTCAGTTATCCCTACAGACAGAGAGTAAAGCAGTATTGCTGAGTTGTAGAGTGACAGAGTAAGGTCTATGTACGTACTCCTGAGAAGAGAAGTCATCTGTGAGAACTAGCACAGCTAAGGCTTTGAATATTTGGTTTGTCTTTTAAAGTAAATACAGGAAGTACAGCTTTCCCCAATATTGATCTCCCTCATATTTGTACAAAGAAAGAGTAAATAGTCTGACTTTCAGTCTGTCACCTCACCACCACTCCACAGTGGACAAAATTTCCTCGCTCACCTGTCATTGGCTGGCTCTCCTGCCAATCTTGGTGGCAGGTGTGTACTAGTACAGGTGTTCCGTTCAGGTGTGTGAGAGCCTCAGTCAGGGTTGAGGCGGGAACCAGGCAAAGCTCATCGTTTGGACCTGGTCTGAGCTTGTGATCTAGCCCAGAGTCCTCACATGTCAGAGGTTAGGATGAGGAGTTACAGACAGGTGCCGCGCTCGGAGGCTGATGGAACCTTCAGATACACACACACCTGGGAGAGGAGATCTTTCCTGGGAAGACTTGGTATATATATATATATATGTGTGTGTGTGTTTGTGAGTTTTGTGTTCTCCTGAAGATTAATGAGGGCATGCTGCACACCCTTTGCTATTCAAATTCTTGATGTGTTTGTCACTTTGCAGTACCTCCTTCTGTTCCTCACAGCGTCTCTCGCTTTTTCCGTCTTTCAGAAGTTGGATCAGGTGTTTGAGCTGATAATGGCAGCTCCCTTTTCACATCTCAGTTTACAATCCCTGCACAGGCACATACAAGCGTAGATATTAATTTTATTTGGCATATACACAAGCAATCCAGATTTATTCTCCATGTGATGAATGAGCGTCGTCTGCTCTAGCTGCTGAAACTCTCTGTCCAGTTGCGGGCGAGTTGAATATGAGAAGGTTTGCCAGTCTGTGTGTGTGTGCTGTCTGCTCGGCTGCTCTCAGATTTCTTCTTTGACTTTTTTTAATAATTAATCAGACCTTCAAACTGTGTGCCCCACAAATAGACACAGAGTTAGTGCTTTGTGCATTTCATTCGCGCTTCCCCATTCACATGTCAGGCTGATGGGTCATTGTAATGTCATGCATATGCAGATTCAGATGTTCTTATTGGATTGAGTGGGTGAATGTGAGTGAATGAGGTCAGACTGTTGTGGTGCATAACTGCCCTGTCTCATTAAGACTATTCCTGTGTTCTGATGCTGATAGAGGAAGCAAACGGAAACTGGAGAATGGCCCAATTTCAAAAGTAGAACTTAAAATCTTATCTTTCCTCGACTTAGTTTAAATTCAATGGTCCAATGTCATTATTATGAAGGATGACATTGACAGTGTTTAATAATATTAAATTGAGTGATGTTTTATAAGAAATTCTATTTTTCTTAGCCCTGCACAGTGTATGACAGGTACAATCTGTTAGAGATCTTTCTCCTCCCGTCCAGGAGAAACTAAGCAACCATGACGTCCAATGCGTGCTGTTCTCATGTCCTTAATTCTCTCCAATGCTGAAATTTTTATACCAAGTTCATCCGAGTTTGACTTTGTGGTCTATCATATCAATATTTATTTATTCATTTTTAATTTCTATTAGTTTTCTTGTCCACCGGTTTGTTGTCTCACTAATCAGCAGTAATCACAACTCGTGCTGTTCTCTCTGTCTAAATCATCCTGTTCCACAAATAAACACACTCCTTACCGCTGATTGGCTACTATGTCTGTTTACATGGTAAAGGGTAATTGTCTTCTAATAAATGTTTCATAAAACAAGAAGACAATGTAAAGAAGTTTCAAATCACAAGAAGCTGGTACACTTCAGTTCCTAGACGATCTCCCAGTAGCTCCACAATGCGGTATTGTAGTAACTTTGAATTACCACTAATCTATACAGTAATGTGTAATGTAATTACACGGATGTTGGTTGCTTTTTAAACTCGAATGGAGACATAAAATGTTATCAGAAGCAGTTTTAACTGTATATCGACTGATCTGAACATGAAGAGCTCAACAAACATCGTTTACCTTTAAAGGAACAACGTAATTCAGCTGTTCTCTCTGTTTATAGATTGAATTAGTGGATCTATCTACTAGGGCTGTCACGATTATGAAATTTGGCTGAGGATTAATTGTCCAATAAATAATTGCGATCATGACGATTAATTGTCTGTTTTGGGGCTTTTTAGGGCCCTGGCAATTCATATTGTAAACCATTGTAAAGCATTTCTTTAAATGCTGGTTTCTCCACAGTATTAAAAGACTGCATTTCCTTAGCGATGTATCTCGTGACATTGTTGGTCAGCGTGCGCCATTTCATACTGTCGCGTTTATATTTTGTTACCCGTTCGAAGGCCTGCGCTATTGTCATCTGACTGGAAGTATGAGTGGCTCTGGATAACTTCAAAACTTCGGCAAACTCTGTTGGATGATGTGCTTTCAAGTGATTCCTAATCTAATATACTAATATAGATCATCTGTAATGACCGCGATTAGACCAATTAATCGCGATCAAACGATTATTTAATAATCGTGACAGGTCTGCTATCTACATGTAAACAAATGATCAGATTTAGTAATACGTAGTTACCAATGGAGAGTATCCTAGTGATGGGTCAAATGAACTCATTGTTTTGATTGGCGACCAGTTTTGGAGTATTGGAATGTTTTGAAAAGATCAGGTAAGAAGCCAGTGGAAAATAATGCAGTGAGAAGCAATACCTGAGATCTATTTCATTTCATCAGAAATGCTTCCGAATCTATTAACACCTCTTCCCTGTTTTCACAGGTGTATGTGGGTGCTGTGGTCCTCTGCGGCCGCGATACAAGCGTCTAGTTGACAACATTTTCCCGGAGGACCCCAAGGTAATTTATCACACAGGAACCATTGAATCTAAGGAATGTTGTAATAAATCAAACTTTCATTATTGCGACATAATATGAATATGAGTCATAATATATTACTACATGACTTACAGTATGTATGAAAACATATATAACATGTAACATACAAAATAATGTATAACATGTAAAATGACACATCTTGAATGTAAAACGCCATTTTATGTATAATGTGATGTATAACGCATAACATAATATTACACAACACAGTGTAACTTAAAACAAGACAACCAAGAACCAAACTTGGGGTTTAACGCCTAACAAATTTCTTAGAAGCAACTCTAGCATAAAGACAAAGGGGTTTGTCTCAGTCACATGATGGATCAATAAACAATAGTCTCTGTTAATTACAGTCGCTCAGTGATGCATCTTAAATGCCATATACAATGTTAAACACATCCCGTTGACATAACGGGTAACTTGACTTAAGCGTATATCTACCTAAACAAAAAGCATAATATGTAACATAAAACCTGTAACATGATACAGTACTGTGATGACCTGTCCAGGGTGTACCACCGCCTCTTGGGAGACAGACACCAGCAGACCCCGAAAGGGAATAATAAGCGGGTTAGAAGATGAATGAATGATATACTATAATACATCAAATTAACTTCCAAGTACCTGCAAATAATGTTTAAAAAAAAAATGTCAGGTCTTTTGTGTGAAATTTTATGCCTTCAACCTATGAGAAATGCTATAAGATGTGAGGTTTCTATTTTATTCTTTACTGCCAATTAGAACAGGGTATTTCCGTTTCTATGTCCTCTTTAACAGATGTACAGTTTGTGAAAAACAACAGTTCATAGAGAGTTCTGCTTCCAGCCCTGCAGTTTCTTCTAATCTGAGGATTTCTCAATTCCGATGAAAACGAATTCTGTGAATAACTGAAACTCTTCAAAAAAAAAAACGAAAAGCAAAAAACGAACATATCATGCAACATGGAACTTGACATACGACCCTTAACATAACATAGTGTACAGCACAGCGTGGCATAAAAAAGCATCTAACAGCAGTATTCTTTTACAATTCCTGTCTGCTTTGCTCTCTTGTATTAAGTTTAGATAATTTATGTTTTTAAAACCCTTTCATCTGCACTTTGTGGCTAATATGCTGTTATTTGAAAGTGCATTAGAAATAAAACGTATCACAACTTAACTACATACTGTAGAATTCTATGTTCTTGCTTGTATGTTTGCATGTATGTTATGAAGCTCTTCAAAAAACTATTTAAAAATAGATGTATGCCTTCAACATGCTATGCTCATTTGCATAAGACACTCAGGCTTTTGACCAGCGCTTTATAACAGAGTTTATGCTCTGGGATTCAGATGCATCCAAGTTCAAGTGCTGGGATCAGAAAATGTTCTTATCGGCTCGTCCGGTCCTCAGAGGGCAGCATGAGTAAATGTCACGGCATAATAAGAACGAATCTGCCTCGGACTCTCCATCTACATTTAAAGCACATGCTGCTGGCCGCTGCTGCCTGCATGCGAAGGGTAATGGTGAATATTTATTAGGGATGCTTTCATTTTGAGCTTTGACCTCTTCGACAGCATTTTTGGACGTGGTCTTCTCAAACACCCCCATGAATATGGTGCAAGGGTTTTTAACCTCAGTGTTTATCACTTCAACATTTATCCCTGTTGATTACAGTGACACGAAGTTGTTTTCTCTGAAGGCTAAGTGTGAGTAATATTCTCATGAGAGGGTGTGATTGTTTCCACCGACACACAAATGGAGGGATGGATTCCCTACAGTCATGTTACTGTATGAGTTGTACATTGAAATGGTGTTAAGTTAATTAGCTCTCTAGGAGCGTCTGGACCATACACAGTGTCTGTGTCTGTACAGATCTGATATTTTATATTTTCCAGTCCACAGGGTTATAGGGAATAGTTAATAATCTGTGTGCTTTTACTAAAACAAATGGCATTTAGTGTCCACTGGTTAAGTATCAAGTAAGCATTCACTTCATCACACTAGTTCCATTGTCCGATTTTATGATTATTAGAATACAACATTAAGAAAATGCATACATAAGTATTCACAGCCTTTGCTTGGGCTCAGATGTGTCCTGTTTCCACTCATCATCCTTGAGGTGTTTCTGCAGCTCAATAGGAGTCCACCTGTGTAAATGTGGTGGATTAGACAAAGATTTGGCAAAGTATAAACTTTGGTGGGTCAATCCTTGTTGAAGACCTCAGGGAAAGTATTGTGTCAAAGCATAAGCATCTGGGGAAGGGTATAGAAAAATGTCAGCTGCATAAGAGCTTACATAATCCATAAATACACAATGTTCAGACACATTCTGGATGGAAAAAGCACCACTGACCCTTGACCTTTAGCAGAACAGTTACCCTAAGCACACAACCAAGATGTCTTTTATGTTCATTTTCATTCATTCATTCATTTTTAAACCCGCTTATTCCCTTTCGGGGTTCATTCCTATTGCTATCTCGAGCACACATTGGGCGAGAGGCAGGGGTGCACCCTGGACAGCTCGCCAGTACATCACAGGGCAACATTCACTCACACATTCACACCTAAGGGGAATTTAGATTATTCAATTAACCTCACCGCATGTTTTTGGGATTGTGGAGGAAACCGGAGCACCCGGAGGAAACCCACGCAAGCACAGGAATGCAAACTCCTTCCAGGAAGGTCACCGGTGAGCCGACAACCTTCTAACTGGAAGGCCACAGTGCTACCTACTGCGCCACCGCCCTCTTTTATGTTTAATGTTGCCCAAAAGTTTCAAATTTTCTCCCTAAAAAAGTGACCAGGAGCAGTTTTTGTATCATTAAAATGCAGTACATTTATACATATGCAAATAATTTATCTTTTCGATGTTCCTCAGGATGGACTAGTGAAATCAGACATGGAGAAGCTGACATTTTATGCAGTGTCTGCACCAGAAAAGCTGGACCGAATAGGAGCGTATCTGGCCGAGCGCCTCACCAGGGATGTGGTACGACATCGATATGGGTATGACAATGTATTTTTTGCATGCACTTTTACAGATTGTGTGACAAGCGTGATATTAAATTCTGTACCTGTGATTTTTTTGGAACGATGACTGTTGAAGATTATAAATATCTACAAAAGTAAAAATACAAAAATAAAAATAAAAACCTAGAACAATAGATTACATCCATATATTTATCTGAAAATTTGTGATTACTTGGTGCTGACAAAATGTTTCTGTTACAATTAAAATATAACGTATTTCAGGAGGATCAATCAGGCCCTGTCAAGCAAACCATTAACTGTTGTTACTTTTTAAGCTAACCCTACCTGCACAAAATATTGCAACATTTGCCGTCTTATATCATGAAAAAATTACTCTTATTAAAACATAATTTAACATTTCTTTGCTATTCAGAATTTATTCCGCTTCTTCATAAAAGCTCCAATAATAAATAAAAGACATGATTTTGTGGTTGATTGCATAAAATACCTTAAATTTCTTGTTTTTTTTTTTTTTTTACAGGTACGTGGTTATAGCAATGGAGGCTTTGGATCAGCTGTTAATGGCGTGTCATTCTCAGAGCATCAAGCCATTTGTGGAGAGCTTCTTACACATGGTGGCCAAACTTCTAGAGTCCAGAGAGCCAGATTTACAAGTACTGGGGACCAACTCGGTGAGAGAGTGTGTGCTTTGATTGTGAATGTACAAACTAGCGAACAACGTCTCCGGTCTCAGCAGGAGATGTGAGAGATTTTGGAGAGCGATGAGAAACGACTGTCATTTTGCTATTTTTGGAACAGTGTTCCTTGCTTTTATTCTTTCATTCAGGTTCTTGCTCTCTCCCTCCTCTTTCAATTTTCTGCTATATTCTTCCTCTGCTGGGGTTTTATGTCTGCTCCCAGTGGATCTAAAGTGTTTCATTGTGAAGATTCTGCAGGATCGAATTGGTTTGATGTTTAAAGCATTACATCATCTCTTGGAACCTAAAAGAATATTTGTCGCTTCTTTGAGATGTTATTTAATGCTAAAGCAGATCATTCAGATGGATGTATAGAAATATTGCTGCTAGGAGTGTGTGATACTTTTACATTTATAAGAGCCACTGTCATATGAGCAAGAGGGGTTTTTTTGTGTTTTGGATATATTTGTAATAAAAACATGTTGAAATGAAAGCTGCAAGCAGCAATCAAAGGGCTTTCGCACCTCAGGTGCTTTAGCCCCTCGGTTGCGAACTGTTTGCACCATGAACTATGACCAGTGCTTAAATAGGAGATGAATATTGTTCTTCTAATGCAAAGGACAATATTCTCAAAACCTCGTCAATGTTAAGTGCTGTGTTACCTGTGGCCATCTGGTGGCGTTATAACTCATATTGTAGGTTGCTATGTTGATGCCTATAGGCCTGGTATCTTATCATGCAAGACAAGTTTGATCCCAATCGGACATTGTATAACTGGGTTATAACTATTACTGTAACTTCACAATATATCATCCCATACGTCTTACAGTAAGAATGGCAGAGTTTGTGATGGACAGGAGTTTGTGTCATTTTTTGCAAAATAACTGACTTCCTATTTTTAAGTCTTTATACCCTACACATATTTGCCGAATTTCATTCCTGTGTAACAAACTGTTAGCGCACCATAAGCTCAAACATGTTTGGTGGTCCTAAATATTAAATGCATTTGGAAATTGTTCTACATTTTCCTTTATGAAAGAGTGGCTTAACATTTAGGTGTTTTTGATGCTGTAGATAAGGTTCTCCTCTCTCTATAGAGAAAACTAGGAGCTCTTACAGAGTAACCATTGGAATACTGCTGACTTTGGCCCTTATCTTTCCAGAGTCCCTACTTTTCAGGACTTAATCAATTAACAAATGACAGAAAAAAAATTCAGAAGCCTCACTGTTTAAAATATTTTATAGGGGCCATATTATACACATTTTAAAGCAGTTATAATAAATATTTCATCCCTCTATATTAGCATTGCACTGTTAGTAACTTTCTAAATGCAATATTAATCGAAAAAATGCACCCCCCCCCCATTTCCTCTTTTGCCATGCTTTTTGTTTGGAAATCATGGGTAATGTAGTGAGTAATGGCTGGCATTCGCAAGTCAAATAGAAGAGCATGAAGTTGTTAAAATAAGAATTATAATCCACCAATAACGTGTAGAGAGAACAACACACTTCACTCAGTTCAGTGCCTGTGTATGCTAACACATTCTTGTGCTGTTTGGATGAGCTAAAGTTAATGAAAACAGTCTGGAACGTGCAAATGCAAATATTGTAGGGGTTTCAAATCAGGAATGTGTTTATTCTTTCTTATGGTGCTTTGTTGACATTTTGTGCAATGCTGGGTTGCTTAGCACAACGGCTAACATTGCCGAGTCACCATTTTTAGGCAATAATTGAATCAATTCTAAGTTGGCGATTGGCATCTAAGTTGTCATCGTTTATCGCAATCCTTCACATTGAACATTGTCAATGCCCAAATTGCTTGATATGGCCCAGCCCTAATGCCAATTACATTATAATAACAAAAAACATGCTTTCTCTGCATTGTTCACCGCTGGAATGCGGTTCTTACTTCTGGGTCAGGCAGTGCACCCTATCTGCATAGAGATGAGCTGTACTAGCGATTAATCTGATTGGTCAGGGGCGGAGGTAAGAATTACGGGCGTTGTAGGGAGCACCCAAACATGCATACAGGATTACACAAACATGCCTGAAAGATTCTGAATAAATCTTGAGGCATGTTTTTGAGGAGGGAATAACACTGAATAAGTGAATTTTCCTTTAAACTAAAGGAAAAACTGCAGTGCTGTGAATTCTTTCCAGATGATTTGGAAACGCAAACGTTCAAGTTAGTCATAAGCATAGTATTGGTTCATTCTAGCAGTCAAACCTTCACACATGAACCCACAATGTTGCTCGTCTAATGAGGAGTCACACTTTTCTTGCTGATATCAATATCTTCCTGTGCTCATCATGGGAAGGGAATATCACCTTGACACTTTTGTGTGTAAGTGTTTCTGGAGCTGTTTTTGTGTGAGACAGGAAGAACGACTGATTGTGGCTGGTATTGTTGGTTATTATTCTGAGCTTGCTTTCATTTTTTGTTTTGTAGTTTGTGAAGTTTGCAAACATTGAGGAGGATACGCCCTCTTACCATCGCAGATATGACTTTTTCGTCTCACAGTTTAGTGCCATGTGCCATTCAACCCACGAGGACCCTGATACACGCAGCAGGTCTGTATGTGCTGTCCATTGCCTAAATTTAAGTCACAAATTACATTAGTTCATGTTTCAAAATCAAAATGATTTTAAACTAGCACCAAACATTGTTGTTTAAAAAAAATATTTTCAAGCCTGTTGTGGGCGGGACCTCAACCATTTAAAATAAACGCTAAAATATCAAGTTGGATTTTTTCATTGGGACCTGACATCCTCACAATAGATGAAAGTTGAGGGCTCGAACCAGAGCTCATAATGCCCGATTGATTACTAAAGGGGTGCTAGATATGGAAATCCCCTGTTGTGATTGGCTGCCAGATTTACCAACCAGTGTTTCTCAACAAGAGCATTGGGTGCTCCATGAAAAACAAAAAGATGTTATTTATACATGTCTTTTCCCTTAATTTTGGCCAATCTCAGATTATGCATCTCTGCAAAAGCCTAAGCTACTTGTTCTTTTACCCTCAGAAACCCATATTTTAACTGTTACTGCAAGCTATATTAACATAATTTGTAATTTATTAATTGCATGGAGTGAAAACGGTCCACAGCTTCACAAATGATCTGTTATGTTTATATCTTGAAGTACCATAGTACTATAAACGGACAAAGTTAAGGATCAGGTAGGATTGGCTTAAATGATAATGAAAGCTTAATGGTGTAATTGGTTACATTGGTGGCACACCCAGATTGATCCTCCTGAAACATGCTATAAATACATTCCTTAAAATTTGAATTGCAACACATTACTTTTGTTGGCAGTGATTTTTGTTAATGCTTTGCAGCATTGCTATAGCATTATAGGATGAAGGAAAATCAAAACACACGAGTATTGAAATAGTTTTGTAATATAGCTATATTGTTAGAATGTATCGTTTATTTTCATTCATATTAATGAAATACATCTAAATATTGTACATTTTAATTGTTTTTTTTTTTATTAATATAGTTAATTGTTAAATCTGCTGTTTGTTGTTTAAACAAAATTGACATCCAATGTTGAAGGGGCTGATTGTAGCACATATAGATTCACTGTGCTCTGGAAAAATAAAAGTGCTTTGTTCCCAAAAATGTTCCTAATATTTAGCCATAATTTAGGAAATATCCCAATATTTTGCTTGGCTCGCAGATTTGCAATGCATTGAGAAATGTTATATTGCAACTCTTGCATCATTATGCGTTTTGTATCTCCAGATGCTTTTTGGATCACATATGTTGGATGTGATTATCAAGTAAAAAGAGAAAACCATTTGAAAATAAGCTTTTTTACATATTTTAAAGTTGATGTTAATGCCCTGGACTGTGATAAAAGTAAAGAAAAATCCAATTAAAATGCATTTTTGAGTAATTATAATTAGTATTTTTTTAAATCAAGTAAAGGGTAGAAACCTTGGATTTTTTTTATTTAGTAATTTTTGATCTAGAACTGAGGTCGATTTAAAAAAAAAGTGTATTTTTAAATGTTTGAAAAACTTCAAAGCGTCCAAAATATGCGTAACAGAAAGATTCACCAAAAAACATTCAATTTAATGAAACGAAGAAAAAGTTTTAGACTCAAATTTAGACTCAAAATCACCCTGAAGTGCCTGAAAACGTCCTAAACAACATGCGTCATATCTTTTCAGATTCAATTCATGTTTACCATTGCTTGACCATTCATACACAGATTGATTTGGTGACAAAAAGGAGTGAATTGAAAATGCTTTTGGGACGAGCATAAATTGTCTCTGACCTTTTTGATCAGATAAGATTACCGGTATGCTGATTTAGCATGTTAAACGCCTCTCTGTCGCAGGATCCGTGTAGCAGGTATCAAGGGTCTCCAGGGGGTTGTCAGAAAGACAGTGAATGATGAACTCCAGGCCATCATCTGGGAGCCTCAGCACATGGACAAGCTCATCCCCTCCATGCTCTTCAACATGCAAGATAATGAGGATTCCGACAGGTACTCGTGCACGCATTTCTTGCTCCTCAAAATGATATTTTAAGATCATTTTCTGCTTGTTTCTTATTGTTATGTACTGCACACTAAGGAATAATGCTAGCAAAGAGGGAAAATAGATTTTGTTGATAAAGGCTCCACACGTAGAGGGCAATCAAGGATATCTGATTCCTTTAAGGATGTGTGTGGGTGTGAGAATAAAACGTGTGCAGCAGATAAGGGCCCGTGTGCTCAGAATGTTTAAGTGTAATTGACTGTTTGTGTTTTTGAGCGCTGAATCATCAATCATTCCCTCGTGCTCTAGTATCAGGAGCCGAAATCCCATCGGCTGCATCGATCAGTGATTATTAGTGTTGTAAAAACAGGGCATTTGATTGACGTTTGTTTGTGAGCAGGCTTTGAATGACACTTGACCTGTAAATGTCACTGCAGATGCTCTTTTCATTTTAAAGCTCATCTCTCAAACAAATACACTGCAGCACCCATGAGCTTGAAGGTGTATCAATGTCTTCAATTTTAATATTTTGCTTTCAAAAATTGGTTTATGGAATCCTTAATATCCAGACATTGTGTGAGATTCACACAATTCTACAGTAATTTATTATTTTCAATTTGATGAATTTAGATCTTCAGCCACTTTATAGACTTTTTATTGTTTATTATGCATCCAAAGTTGCAAGTTATAATGCTCTATTAATTTAATAATTTAATATTTGAAAAAGGCACTGGACAGCCTGCCCCATCCACTCATCATTGTTTTACGGTGTATCCATTCAACTCCAACACCTTGCCAGGTTAGTTTAAGGAAGTCAAATCTTTTAAAATACTGCCCTCACTTTAAAGTCTTAAAATCTTTATATATCTATATCTATCTATATATAGATATATATATAGATATATAGTAAATAAACAGTAAAACGGTACTCAGCCAATGAAGAATAAAATAGTTTTCCAGGTTCCACTCAAAACCTAAGTGCTTATCTGCCCTCAGCTCTGGGATCCCAAACACTGGAGACTCTTAGTCAGAAAGTCTGAAGCGCAGTGTTGGTTGCGGGCTTTATATGCCATGATTGACGTAATTTGTTCTGTGAATTCTCATAAATTCCCTGAAATAGTAGCAGCTGAAATTATTTACTCTTTCCAAACTCTTGTAACCTCTTGACAGTCCATTTATGGGCAAGGAAGCAGTCAAAACTCAGAGGAGTCTTTGCCGGCGGTTGGATACCAAAATTGGGTGGACTATAAAGAATTTTTCACAAACCCAATGAATTCCAGGAATCTGGGAGAGACTTGTGGTGAAACCAATCAAGTTGACTGGACTGATAGTGTAAAAACAATGTGCTAGGGCATACCAATTACTGTGCAAATGTGTTTGAACCCTCAATGCAGTTAAAAATTTCCATTGACTTATAATTGCCATTGAAAATGGAAAAAGACAATGAAATATCCTTTAAGATGAGACATTACATAAAAATGTGGATTTGATTTTGTTAATCATAGTAACAGCTTACTTTTTTTGGTGACATCACTGACTGCACTCTAGCAACTTAACTGTTTACCCTAGCAACCAACTCTATCTCTGCTTTGATACATCATAGAGACATGGGGGTTGGTTTAAATAACATATAGTTACAAAGACAACATTATATTATGTCACTGACCCCTGCATAGCAACCAGGATGTTTACTATAGCAACCAATTTACGATATCTATCTCGGATTTGGAAAATCAGAAATAAATGTTTTTGTTTTTTTTTACCAATCAAACTTTAAATAGCTTTCTGGAAGTCAGTGGGCAGGCCTACAAAAACATCAGCATTTCTCTGTTCTCTGAGTGGCTGATAATTGCTACAGACAAGTTCACTAAGCACTTCTTTTACACCACTTTTACACGTTCAATAAATAAATTCATTTTACATCCACAGTGGATGGGGGAGGAACAGAAAATGTCATGGTCTCAGAGATTCTGAAAACTCAATTTTCAAGGCAGGCTTTTCAGAGTAAAATGATTTATATAACTTTAACCTGAACTCCAGATTACTGCCTACAATCATCATCATCTTTACTGGCTTACGTTCAAAGCATATTCCTGGATGTCTGAGTTTTATTCTTAGCTTCACCTATTCAAAAGGATTTTCAGACAGTCTGCAATAGAGACAGCTTTGTGAGACAGTGGAACCCAGTACTCATTAGATTCCTTTAACACTTTATGTTTGTTTGTCTCCAAGCATTTCCAGGGATTTGGAATACATTTCTATATTCAGCCTTTCCCAGTTCAACCCAAAGCAAAAGAACACTGTTTAATATGTCCTCCATTTAATGTGTCCTCCGTCTCCAACTGTGTTTGAAACAGGAACCTTTCTTATAAAATGCAATGGCTTTAAACAATAAATACCATAAACTTGGCCACATTGGGTTTGTAAACGAAAACAAACGTCTCCCCGTATTGCATTATTATAGACTTACCATAGAACACAGCTTTGATGCGTGTCTATTGTTGTCTGCAGTGTGTCTGCGTACATTGTTTTCCTGTTATTTCGGCTCGTCAAGGTCGTCAGATTCTGTTAATTAGTTTCCGTGGACCGCTGGTGAGCCGAAGGGATAAAGAAAATGTGTGTATGTGTGTGTGGAGGCTGTTTTCTTCTCTCACTGGTCTTAATGCGTCATTTAATTCACCAGAATGCAGAGCATGAGCGCATTGTTTGTGATCTGGTTTACTCTTAAGCTTTTGCAGTACTGTATGTGTGTTTGTGCATCTCTTTTTTTCTAGAGCTGGTGAGGAAAACCCAGCGTCATTGGCTGAGAGCTGCTTTCGGGAGTTGCTGGGCCGAGCTGCTTATGGGAACATGAACAATGCAGTGCGTCCTGTGTTGGTGTAAGTAAGGTTTCCATAGCTACCATACATTTTAGATACCTTTATGTGCAGCTATTGACTAAACCGTCGTTAAGGCAGAAGCAGCCGCTCACTCACTACTTCCTAATTAAAGTAAAAGGAAAAGGCATTGACCTTAAGTTGAGATTATTAGTCTCATGGAGCTTGTTGGCATGCTATCACTCTTGAGCTTCGGGGTGCCATTAATTCAAAGTCTACCATTTCGAATTGGATTAGGGTGATGCTAATTCTGATTTAAGTTGTATTTAGTTGAATGTTTTTAGTGTCCTGATTTCCTATTGAAGATTGGGATAGGGTCCTATTTTTTATTTTGCCAATAAAATAGAAAATAGGACCAAATTTACACTTGATATAATGCATTCTCTAACTTTCATTTAATAAATTTTTCATACAAAACTGACCTTATTCCCCTAACATGCAATTATCTAATGCTCCGGGTAAAAAAAAAAAATTATCCTTGTTATCTCCTTAAATAATAAAAAAAAAATAAGACATTTTCAGATTTAAAGTGATATTACTTATACACTAAGTAATAGAGAAAAAAGGAAGTAAATTCTGCCTTCTTGTCTTCATTGTGAAGAACTAAAGGAGTTTCTTTGCTTTACAAGGTGTGAGGACAAAAGTGTGCATGATACTGCATGTGTTTTGCTGCTGAAGCGCAGGTTCAGAGATTAACTTGATTGTTCTTGCTCACTATATCTTTCCTTATTTACATATACTAGATGAATGTGGAGACAGGGTTCTGAATGTTCTTGAGACGTTTGCATAATGTTTCATCTTTCGTGTTTTTAATGACTAAATACGTCTTTATTTTCGACTCAATCATGATTTCTCAACGATTTAAAAGTCAATATTTAATTGTAGTATAATTGCAAACTATTACAAACTTGTTAAGAGTTCAGTGGGTCTCTGGTCTGCACTTTTTTTTTTTACAAGATATTGCTTATTTTTGAGATTCAATTGAAATGTAGTTGCTGTATTTTTTTATTCTGTATGCAGAGGCACCAATGGTTGAGCTGTCACTCACCCATGTTTTTTCCTTGTGAAGTTTTCAACACAAATCAAATTTAAAATCATGTTTTTACAGTTTTCTTTCTTTGTTTGTTTGTTTTTTGCTGCATGACAGAAGCTAGCACATTTTGATCTCTCAGATCATGTCCCCTTTGAATTCAATCAGTTCACAGAGGTGTTTTTTCATCCCCGAATATGGGCTTTTCTACTTCACATCAAGCTTTCCAAATCACTCAACGGTGCAGAAAATATTTGCATGTTAACAGTCAGCTGTGGAAATTCAACACATATTGATTTTAAATCTTGATGTCACCCTTAAGAATGCATCAAAAAGCTCACAAGGTAAAAATGTGTGTGTGCTTCAGCATCTCAAGGATGTCAGTTTCCATTAATCTCTTCTCAGGGCTGACCGGGAACACAGATTGCTAGAGAAAATTGAAAACATCCAATGCAATCAAGCTCCCTTCAAAATATTTTAGATATATTTATATTTTCTCATAGATGAGGTGATGTATGAGCTCTGGGAATTTTACTTTCTTATTTATGAATAAATGTTGTCAGAGCAGTGAGAAACCTGCAGATGTTTGTAGTGAAACATGCAGTGAGCTCAGGTGTCCAGACGCTGTTCATTCATTATTTAATTCAGCGCAGCATCTTTCAGAAGGTACCAGCTCTCTCCTGATAGATCCGTTTGGTGTGAAAGGATGGTGCTGTGTTATAAATCCAGCTGTTCTAAGATTAACTTGTGTCTGAAATGCAAATTAAAAAAAACTCTGAGATCTTTAAGTTCTTTTGTTGTAGAAATCCTCAGTTTAATGAAACAAAAATTGGCTTGTGCCTCCAGGTTTTCCTATACATTTCTATGCAGTTTTTTGCATGCTTTTTAAAAGTGACTAGGAACATGTATGGAGTGACCCAAAATCTGTGCTCTGCATTTAACCCATCCACGTGCACACACACACACACAGCAGTGAACTAACTCACTCTGAACACACCCAATAGGTGCTGCAAGTTGTTCAACTCTCAGTGGAGCTGGGGATCGAACCAGCAACCTTCTGATCACCAGTCAATCTCCGATTGCTTGGGAGTACACAACCACCCTATAATAAACCCTAAAAATCCATTCAGTGTTTTTGTTAATCAGATACTTCTTTTCAAATCAATGCATTGAGTGCTGTCAAAGTGACGTCAGAGTTGTAGCAAAGTCAATGTTGTTTAAGTGATTATAGACTCTAACAGTGTTCATTTACCCCGAACAACCTATGGAAATGCAGTGGCAGATTGTGTGGGGAGGAGAGTGGGATGAGCTAAAAAAAAAAGGTTCTATATAGAACCAAATCGGGAACCTTTTTTTGTATCATTTAACACTTGCCAACCATCAACCAACCATCAATTGCATGAAATAAATAAATAAATGGTATGACCAGCATCTGCATACAGCACATTAACAACAAATAGCTTCTTTAGAACCACAAATACCAAAAAGGCCATAAGTGCTATAACAGTACCTCAAAAGCCACAAAGAACCAGTTAACAAGCAAAAACGGCTTAAGGGGTTCTTGAAAGCATAAAAACTGCTATACAGCACCTTGAAACCGCTGAAGAGCCAACAACCGCTTAAGGGGTTCTTTAAAGAAAAAAAAAGATATATAGCACTATAGACTGATCCAGAAAAATCTGATAACGTGAAACTGCCTACTGCCATTGGGATAAAATGTGGCTTTTTCTGAGCTGGACTGACGGCTGTAGCTCACAGCTGTCAATCACATGATCCCACCTAGTTTTTTAGGGGATAATTAAGCCATCGTGAACCTTATGAAAATACAAACTTTGTTCTCTATATAGATAATTTGTTCACTATCTCTATATAGCTAGCTTTCAGTGTCACTTTGGATTGAGTGGATAGAGATGTTATCTTTTTCAACATAAAATATTCTTCTGGCTTCCCGACAGTTTTGAGGCCAAATGTCTCTGCAGCTTTGATGGCTTTAGTGCCTCAGAACCAGCCTTTATAAAATCACATTTCTAACTTTTCTCTTCAGAAATCTATCAGTTTTCCAGTTGAGTCAAGGCTTCTGACCTGAACTAATTTATATCTGACATTGTGACTCGTTTGGTTTATTGATATTTTAATCTAAATGATAATATAAATAATTACTGACGATTCACAAGTGTTTTTGATCCTGTGAAAAAATGTAAAATAACTTTTACATTAATTATTTTAAAATGGTTAGTCAGTAACAGTAACAATGTTTTAAAAAAAGATAGTTAGTAACCACTAGTAAGCCACGACTTACAGTTTGAGAATCACTGCTATACAAATGAAAATATTTTTACTTTTCAATTCATCAAAATCGTTCCATTTGTCCAGCATTCAAATAGGGCTGCATTTTAAAATGTTTATTTAAATTATTTTAAATTACCAGTTTTTGTTTAAAAATTGCTCCATGTATTAAAAAATAAAGAGTTGTATAAATTCAAATGAATCTTCAGATATTGTCCTCTCCAACTAGCAGTGCCTGGAAAACTTAAACCTCATAACCTCATAAGACTGCCCCCCCCCCCCATAATCTCAGAGATGGAGCTGTAAGTGGTTGAACTTGATGTATAGCCCCAACCTTGTGCTGAGAAATGATGATTGGTGTTCCATTTCTGACAAACGGTGCCTGCAGAAATCCAAACACAACAGACAGTTTCTCCTAACTATCAATTGCTGCTGGTACTATCATTTTGGATCACGTAACCGAGGGTTATGGAAAAATGAGAGTCTTCATGAAAATAAATGTATTTTTTAAGACCGCAACGCTACTTTTTCACCTTGAATAATGTCCAACTTGTTGCAGGGGACTTCCAAAACTAAAACAGGATCTTTTCAGAACAACAATGTGGATACTTTAAGAAATCTGATATCTGAAAATATTACAATTTCTGAACTATGCAACAAATGCTGTTTCCCATTGTTTCTCGGAGATAGAAGGCGAGCGTTTTGATGAAGCGATGAGCCACTGACTCTGCCTCAGAGTAAACGAGCAGCTCATGGTTTGACTGCTTTGACCTGCTCTCCATCTGCAGCTTATTAGCACACAATTCAGACACGCGCAGCCGTGTTTGTGCGCCTGTGTGTGTCGCTTTGTGTGCTCGCGCACGGACGCTCTCAGGGCTCATTAATGAGACTGTTTTGGCTTATCTCAGTCATTGGCCAATTAGCGCTGAGTGAGACGTCTGAAAAAAGAATATCAAAGCACTGAGGGGCTCTTTCTCCATCAGAATGACACACCTCCATCTCTCATTCTACCTCTTCTTTAGAGTATTTTGAAAGTATTGACTAAAGTTCCTGCATGAGGTCTTGAAGGAACATGACGCTTCAGGGCAGATATCTGTACTTCGGATGGCAGCTAGCGTTCGGGAAGAGAGAAACAAGAGATTTTGGGGGGGTGGAGGGGGATTGTAGACATTCTAAAAATAGCTGGCATCGGATGGGGGTGGGATCAGATTGAGGTTACCATGGTGACAGCAGGAAGGGAGAGGATGGTGGCATTGAGGTTTTAGAGTTAGATCAGACTGTAGAAGGGATGAAAGATAAAGGTGTGGAAACAGGATTTGGGTTGCGGTGCAGGAAAGATGGACTTTTACATCACTTCTGCTGATGGCTGGAACTGATGGGATAGATAGGGAAACACGCATACACGCGCACACAAACCCTTCCTGTTACACCTGTAGAAATGTGATATTTGAAACTCAAGATCCCCTGAGACTAAATAGATTTTCTAAATATTACACAAATGAGAGCAATTGTTTGTGACTTGTGTCTACCCTTTTTCTTGTTAATACTGGCCTTATGGTTCACTGTTCTTTATAAACACAGTGTGAAAAATGGTTTGGAGTTTTATGTAAAGTCGTATGCATGCAGCACCGTTTTAACAACAAACAGGTTGTTTACCTGTGCCACAATTCATAGAGTGTGGCATTAGCAATGCCGTCAGTTTTTTTTTTTTTTTATTGAAGAAACAGTTATTCACAATACATATTTTTATAGCATTATCATACAGAACAGTTTGCATTATACATAGCAAAATGTTCAATATAAATGAGGTGTGTAAGAATACAAAGTCTACAAAACCTACAAGGCAGAAAAAAAAGGTGGAGAGTGGAAGAATGAAGAGGTAAAAGAAAGCTTGTTTAAGAGCAAGGTAATGTTAGTGGAGATTCAAAACCATTACATCTAGAGATCGGAGACATAAAAGCTAGAATTTGTGAATGAAAAATGAGTTTTGACAAGGAGCACAAATGGCGCATGTGACAATCACAGCGGATGTTTTGAATTGAGTAGGAATGACGCGGCCCACTTATTGTTTAATTTAGATTTTTAATTAAATGTGTAGGTTATTATTTTTTATATTTTTGGCTATAAACAAACATCACAAGAGTTATGACACTTAATTTGAAGGTAATTGAAAATACAATGTGAGAAAATGAATGACCATCTTTTAATTTCATTTTATAGACCCCAAATCAGTGTCATCTAGGGTTGAAAAGAAGGGTTGACTCTTGGAAGTACAAGACCTGTGATATGGCTTGTGTTTTTCAAAGTTCAGAAAGAAAAGCATACAATTTTCACATTGTTTTGACCTTAAAAACATAAAAAACTGTTCAATCTCAATTTTTGAGATTTTTTGCTGTAGGAAAAAATTACAATTTTCTGCTTACCGTATGGTGATATATTGGGTCTAGAATTTTTGGAGACTTGAACACAGAAAAACTTAAATGCCGCAAAGCATCACTTTTATATTGGTTATTCTTTATGTATTACACCAACAAAAGCTTTATATATATATATATATATATATATACCATATATATATATATATATATATATATATTTCCGTTATTTATATATTATTTATTTATAAATGTGATGTAACAATATAGCCTAAATGTTTTTGAAAATTCAATTCATTTTGCTCCTAATCAAACAAACCAAAAAAATATGGTATATGAAACAGAACAAAAACACTCTGTACAATAAATGCATCAGTTATTTGTATTTTCGGATGGAGAGCCCATATCGGGGCCTAATAATTAAAAAAAAAAACAATACAGCTAGATCCAAAGTATTTCTTGCGACTAACTCCCCTTTTTATCGTAAGGAATGAACAAGGTGAAACAAGACTGCAGCTATTACCTGAGACACAGGAAATAAATGGGTGTGCAGCTTCTTTTTGTTAACTCAAACCAAATTTTACTGCGGGCTTTGGTCTAAAAGGGCAAACCTGAAACATTTCGACCCAACTGTTTGTGGTCATTTCCATCCAGTCAAATGGGATGATGACACAATAAAGGAATAAAACATTGCAAACACAGGAAAACAGAGAAGAGTAGTCAAAGAGCTTAATCGATTTAAAAGTCTGCAAAGTCCTAAGAACATTTCCTTAGAGGAAACAGATGTGCGCAATGCTGAGTGATTGAAACTGAGACGACTGTCCCATCTGAGGGCTGATCTGAGTGATTTAGAAGAAGCTTAAAGTCTGATTTATAGACGCAGACCCCTACACCGTAGCCAAAGTTTGTAATTACACATAATGGTGATGCAGAACATAAGGTGTGTGTGGTTGCTGTGCTTAGTAACATCATAGCATTTTAGCATCATACATATCCAAGTGTTTCTGCTATGAACATGCCGACTTAAGCCAAATCACGATGTGATTTATCAAACAAGTGCAGAAATATAACCATCTGTACAGCGGAGAACAAAGACAGAGATCTCAGATGGAGCTAATTAATCAGATCTACAACATAAAATCAAAACAAGCTAATTATTCCTACCGCAGAACCAAGAAACCCCACTGCCTACCAGCATTTACTGTCTGAGTGCAGTCATATAAATCCTGACAACAGTGTGAACTATTCGATAATAATCGATAATGAAATTCGTCATCAATGAATGGCATCATCAATGAGTTGGGCTGCTCACGTCACTGAGGAGCGAGACCACAAGATGCACAAATACACACAGATACACAGCCGCTCACGCAATGAAGGTTACAGAAGCGTCTGCAGGAAAACCAAAGTGTGGGAGTATTTTACATTAAATGACTGTTTCACACTGCGCGCATGTCCGTTACATCTGCGGGGAATTTACGTTCTGCCAGATCCAACATCGCTTTTACACTGTAGACTTTTGCAATGTGTCCTTCGACGGGGTGTAGATCATAGGTGTTTGATGGAATGCACTTTACTTTGCTAAATCATACATAGATGTCTTCAAAAATGGACTCGTTTTCTAAATAATTTTTTTTCTAGAATTGAACCTTTTGTTCACAATAATGAGTTCTCTGTTACTTACAGTTTGCGGATTCACTGTATTGTATTGTCTGTTGATTTTATGTTGTACAGGCATCTGGACAACCATCGTCTGTGGGACCCAAATGATTTCGCAGTGTCCTGTTTCAGGATCATAATGTACTCCATACAGGTGAGGTCATCACTTTCACTCTGCATCCGTGTTACTCTTCTGGTGGCAGTTTAACAGTAACAAAGATTCACTTCGTTCCAGGCCCAGCACTCTCACCATGTGATCCAGCAGGTCTTGTCTCACCTGGACACCCACAGTAAGAACACGCCACGTGTGAGGGCAGGTATCGTTCAAGTGCTGCTGGAGACTGTTGCCATAGCAGCCAAGGGCTCCATTGGTAAGGCTCATCGCTGACCGTTTATTAAAAGCATCTTGTTTTTCAGTGCACTCAGAGTAGTGGATTAAACCTTTAAGATTTAACACATTTTCTTTTTTGGAATAACTTCTCTGTAATAGATGGAAAAATTAGAGCAAAGCTGGTAAATCAGGTTGTACACCTGGCAGTCCCCAGGTTTATGTAAAAAAAAAATTACACTGTAAAATGAACTTGTAAATTACGTTTTCACCAAAATCATGACCGTGTTTATGTTAAAATCAGGTAGATTTGGTGAAATATTTTTAATGCAGGTATATTTTCAAATAAATATTTAAAAGCCCTCAACATTTTTAATCCTCCATCATTTTTTATATTGTTTTGTGGTATTCATTAAGACACTTTGCATTATTTCTATTTATTTTCATTTATATCTTATTGATTTAGATTTATTCTTACTAATTCCAAATCTAGTTTTCTTTGATTCTTTTTTTTCCTTTCCTTGTCTTTTCTGCCAGTCACTGCAACTTCCAACACATGCCAAAATTAATCTGCCACTCACACCTCCTCTTTTTATCTTTTCACCTCCTCCTACCTCTCCCCCGATGTTCATTTCCATCCATCTCCATCCTATGTGTCCTCCCTGAAATCTGTTTTTTCTCACAGGTCACATTGTTCACAATCAAAGCAATGCTTACACCTATCTCAGTCCCATCTCTTCACCCCCCAATCTGTGGTTGGGTATGTCAGCAAGCAGCCATCGGCCAATCAGAACCTCAGAAGCTCTGAAAGTTACAGTAGATGAATGTGTAGTGGCGATTAGAGTCATGGTGTGTGCTATTGATAGTCTGTTGATTCATTAACGATGTTTAATGGATAACTGAAGGTTTTGTGGTTTGCTATGTAGAGGAACTCTAGTGCCCCCTAGCAGTGCTTTGTAGGTCTGTTGTTTCTATGTTTATATTGTAATGAGTTGACCTCACAAGAAAAAAGCCATTCCAGACTAGTCTACATGTTCTAATGGTTCAATGAATATTGTAAAAGAGCAGAAATCAGGATTTTATGACAAGGCTCGAGTTATTGTAAATAGAAAAGTGTAAAAAGAACCACTGGTCAAAAATTCTGAAGTGTTTATTTAGATCCCTGAACAACATGTAGTGAATGCTGATTAGATATAGACAGAGTCTGTGACGTATATTTTATTTATTTTTGCACACTTTAGAATCAAATCTGCATAATCAGTGCTGTGTGTGTATTTCCTCAGGTCCCACGGTCCTTGAGGTATTCAACACCCTGTTGAAGCATCTGCGGGTGAGTGTGGATTTCGAGATGAGTGATGGCTCCCGCAGGAACTCAGCCACCAGCCTCTCCTCCACTCGCACCAAAGAGAGTGAAGAGCGCATCGTCCAGAACGCCATCATCCAAACCATCGGTGATCCCTGGACACACTCCTCATAATCTGTCAAAACCTACAAGACCAGCTTCAGTAAAGTTGTATTGTGTGTGTTTAGGGTTCTTTGGTGGGAATCTTCCGGATTATCAGCGAGCAGAAGTGATGATGTTCATCATGGGCAAAGTACCAGTTTATGGCACACCTTGCCACACACTGGACACGGTCAAGATTGGGTAGGAGAGTGTTTGTGTTTTAGTCAATATTTAAAGATTAAGTTACAAGTGCCTCTCAACTTGAAAGTCCACTATGTAAAAGTAAACCACTATGGAAAAGTATTTGAACCCTAGGCTTTAGACGAGGTTGAAGAAGTACCACCAAAAATCAAACATTATAGAGAAATGGGGGGTTGTTTTTCAAAGCACCCTAGCTACCAAACTATTTACCATAGATCTTTTGTATGTGATAAAGACATAGGGGTTGGTTTTTATAACTTTTGGTGACAAATGCAACGTTATAGCATGTCACTGCAGCTGACCCCTTTATGAAAACCATGGATACATAGGGGTTGGTTTATGTTACTCATAGTGGCATTTGTAAAATATGTTTAATGGCACTTTTATAAGCCAACATCAAGGTTTGTGTACAAACATTAGCCGTATAGTTTCAGATAATATATTTAGTTCAAGGTCAAAGGCAGTAGTGCTTCACTCCAAAAGGAAAATGGTGCACAGGGAAATTAGTTTGCTGGCATCAATGTTTTTACCTTGGATTTTTATCATAATATGGCTTTAATATAGTGGAAAACTCTTGAATTATTGATCAAAACTGTTTTGATCTTTTGATTTTTAACTCCACTGAGATGAAAGATTGGTCCATTGGTTTTTGAACAAATATGTGCTGAATATTTTGATATTCCACAATTTATTCCGGAACTCCGTAATTGCCCTGCATCAAATCAAGACATTGAATACTATTAAATGTTCCAGTCTACCCACAGTGAGGCAATAAAGAAAAAAAACAGTGAGTCATTTCAGGAAACGACCTAAAATGTTGGCTCTTATTTGATTCTGAATACAGGTGTGATTAAATAATGTGCCTCCACTCGGCTTCGGCCTTTCATCACTTTTATTTAAGGTGGCAATGAAAATGTTTGAAAAAAGGCCCAAAATAATTATAAATACTGTCAAAATTCTTAGAATCCAGCTGTTTTATCTAGCTTTCATGCATCACCATAAACAAAATGCTTGCTTTATTGATATTACCATGGCAACTGGGTGTTATAAAAAATATTTTGAAAAAAGACTTGAAAATGAATTTTGCACAAAATATGAATTTGCATTCTTAAAATCTTGCACCTCCCCATATATGCTTTGGTGCCCCCTGGTGAGGCAGGCTGTAATCTTTGAGAACCCTGACGTAAGCAATGCAGCTGTGTGTGTTTAATGTCGATAACAAAATGAATGAATCATTCATGAGACTTTGAATTTTCTTCTTTTGCAGGCATCAGGGCACAAAGAGAATTCAGACGATGCTGCTAAGTTCGCTCATCATGGTAATCCTAATAGTTTCTAAGCTTGTGGTGTACGAAATTAAACATGTTGTAAGTAATTCTGCCTCTTTAAAATGTAAAACAGAATCCAAAATTACTCATGAAATAATCGCTTACACTTTAATGAAAACAATCTCTGTCCTCACACCCCCATCATGGTTGGTTTGAAGCTGAGCTATTTCCCCTTTGAGCCTTTGCAGGTGGTTCAGTTGGTCAGATTTGTCACCCTGACCAGAGGAAAGCTTTGAAACGTTGGAAAATGACTCCAGTGCTGACAGTAGACAAGTGCTATTTTTACCAACAACGTGCCACTATAATAACAGGCATCAGAGGTCTCCGATCTTGACTGGTAAAGATATTCCCCTCACGTCGTGCCTGTAAGGCTGTCACTAAAACCTTCGACTCTTTCCTGGAGGGACGCTCTGATGCTTCCCAGACAGCAGACTCTTCAGATCACAACAACAGATTATAGCTGCCCCTTGTGCTTTCTCGTCTCCTTCTTTTGCAATGTCCAATTTAGTCTCTACTCTGGCTTATGGCTGGTCTCAGACAGGGCAACTTTTCAGCCAGTGTTGCTCGGCAACAGGCGAGAAAAGGCTGAAGCTTGAGACTTATTATTTTGGATGTCAAAAGCGTTTGCTCTCCATCTCCCACTGCTACCCATTGATTTATTAATGTGAAAGAGCAGCTTATGATGGAAGTGTTGGTCATGTCTGATGCATGCTCTTTCTGTGTGTGTGTGTGTGTGTGCGTGTGTGCGTGTGTGTGCGTGTGTTTGTTTGTGTGTGGCTGTGGTTGTTTAGGTCACGTCTGGGTTTAAGTGTAAAACGATGTGTGCTGGCCTGTCCGCGGCATTTCTGGAGCCGCTGTGCTCCATTTCACTGATGGAAGATTCGGAACTCCGGCAGCTTGTCTTGGAGATCCTGCACAACATCATTGATCGTCATGACAACAGAGCCAAACTTCGAGGGATCCGGTATGGATCTGCACTTAACACCCTGCAGTGAAAGTGTGAAAACGAGAGCTGTCAAATGTAATGTGTTAAAATTGACAAATAATTACAAAATTGAAAGTTTAAAGGCAAGATTTGACATTTTACCATAGTAACATACATTGCTTTCACTTATTGTGAAACAAAAAGCAATCATTTCCTAGGTGGTGCAAGAGTCTCACTATTAAAATAGAGTCAAGGCCCTTTTGATTCAACAGTATTTATTTTTTTTTGGATGATTTAAAATGTCAACAATGCAAGAAAATCTGATCAGTATTCCTAAAACATTTGACCCTGCCATTGACATTGTTACGCAATTTAGTTTAAAAAAAAAAAAAAAACTGCAGTGTTTGTTTCTCTGGGATTTTGGGGGATTCTATTTTACCCTCTGACCTGAGGATTATAGTTGTTTTAAAGTGTGTTCTTGTCATTTATTTACATGCAAAGACAATACACGACTACAAGAAACTTTTGTAGTGTGGTTTGGGATACCTGTCATTTTTTAAAGCTTCTTGTTGGCCAACAAAAGAAAAATTTAGACTGTTTCAACGTCTTGTGAAGTGGAATAGTATGAGTAATGCTTCATAGCTGTAAACTTTTTAAATTATATAACTTTTATCAATCAGAGAATTGTCTCTGCAGAACCATTTGATAACATTTATTTAGGTAAACAAAAAAAAGAAGTGTGAAATAAGTCAATAGAAATGAAATGATTTAACATGTTTAAATACATATTAATTACAATGTTGGGTCTTGATTTTATTTTTATTTTTTTCATGAGGAAGGCCTCTCATTATTGATATAATGAAAGAAGAAAAATGTTTTGTAATATATACCTGTGTGTATATGGATATATCCTGAAAATATTTTTGTTTGTAGAATTATTCCTAATGTGGCGGCTCTGAAGATAAAGAGAGAAAAGATCTGCAAAGAAGATGTGGTTTTTATGAAAAAGGTACAAAATTCTTCACAGCACAACTACAAACAAACAAAAATCAGCTAAACACTTTACAATACGGAGTGATAATTCATCATTAATTAATGCTTAACTCATCCAAATCATGTTAATGCTAATTTATAAAGCCCAATTGATACTTCTGCATCAAACCATGTGAGTTTTCATACATATCCCAGTTACTCCACCAGGAGCAAAACAAACTATAAAATTTCAGTGACTATAAAAATTGTCAGAAAAATTGTTAGAAAATGTATAATATCTACAACAGGAAATGAAAACACAAGCAAAGAAGTCACAAGTGGAAGTCCACAGAGTGAAACAGCGCTCACTAGTGTTTATGAAGTTATATTGCAGCCGGGTCTTGCAAATGGATTACACATTTTTACGTTTACATCACTCTGTGCTAATGAATAGATCATGAGGAGTTAAGGCATATCTTTTAAATCATCAGGACCTCTTTTCGGACAGGGCGATTTGTTTTTTTGTTTTTTTAAAGCAGCTATAGCAATTTATATGGCTCAGATCAATAATAATTGTAGCCGTAACTGCTAAATTGTTCACCAACAGTCTTTTTTTGTTTTACTTCCTGAAAACTCAAAGGATTTATAGTAAAAGCCAAAAACTTTTGAAATAAAGATGACAACCCTGCTTCGCCCAACTGAAGTAGTAGTTCGTTGATCTATCAGAAGCTTTTTGAAAGGAAGTGTCTGATCGTCAGCTCTCTCCTCCTCTAGCATGGCCAGCAGCTATACAGACACATCTATCTGGGCTGTAAGGAGGAAGATAACGTGCAGAAGAACTTTGAGCTGCTCTTCACAGCCCTCGCTCTCATCACCATCGAATTGGCCAATGAGGAGGTGGTCATCGATCTTGTGCGACTCACCATTGCTCTTCAGGTGCATTCATGGGATTGTAGACACATGTGAAACTGGCGCTCTTTTTTTTTAAGTTAAGTTTACCCATTATGTTTTATTGGTTGAAGGACATGGCTCTGGCCAATGAGGAGAACATGCCCATGTTTATTCGCTGTGGTATTATGGCTTTGGTAGCAGCATACCTCAACTTCCTGAGTCAGATGATTGCAAATCCTCCTTTCAGCCAGCATGTCAGCAAGGTACATATTGCAGACTGGCTAAAGACTTACACAAGCATTGAGTCCTTCAACCGTTGTTTTTCCTGTCAGGTGATTGAGCTCAGAAGTATGGATGCCCAGTATCTCCTGCCTGAACACATCTTCAGAGAAAAGTGTGGGTGAGTACCCAATTGGGTAGACATATTGGTGGTCTATGGGAACATTTGGAGCTGGAGATTGAACCAGCAACTTTCCGATCTCCATATCCACTATGCCAAACTGCCCAGGGGTATCGTTGAGAATTCCTCTGTATTGCTGTCTATTTAAACCTCTTATCTGTTTGGTACTTTACTCTGATCAGTGCTTTTTCTGTATCGTGCAAATATTTAAAAACAATGATTTAGCTAATGGTTGATGGAAAACTTACGTTCATTTAGATAATTTAGAATCAAAGCTATGGTTCAAACATTCGTAAAGAATTAATTTAATGAAATAAGTCTGAGTTCAATTTTTACTCCTTAACCCCTCCCCTCTGTTTGGTTCATGTGAGATGAAGTTGTTTTTGAATGAGTGTGAAAGGCAAAGGACTCCTGGAGGTACAATTAAAAAAAAAAGGAACATAGGGTTAATTATGTCAAAAAAGAGCAAGTTTTATATGTCAACGAATGGATTTTAGATAACTCAGAAATGTTACATTTTACTGGAAAAATCAACAATTTTTAACCTCATATCATTAACCTTAAAGTAGACTTGCGTAGACTAGCATTGGAAATTTTCATTTGATTTTTATTTAAAATTTTAATTGATGAATTACTGAGCGGTTCCAACCATTTGCCTGATGTAAGTATGTTGTGATTTAGAGGAATATATTTTAGTTATCTCAGCATTTAAGAACCATAGAGACGTGGGGTCTGTGTTTTGTGACATTGACCAAAATATTTTAAACCGCACTTTCACAAGCTAACATCAAAGTTTGTGAGCAAACTTTAGTCAATAGTTCAAAGTGTTGGCTCATTAATTTAGAAACAAATCAATTGACAATCAACAAATCAAACTGGTGTTCAATCAAGGGCTTGGTTGGAGGGATAAAGATGTAAAGTATGAATGGTAAACAGTATAAGAACTACATCTGATCTGATTGTTGATGGAGGATTTCTTTAGGAGTAGTGACAATGGCTTCTCTCTTTCTGCTTCTTTGGTTTATCTCTTTCTGTTTCTGTTTGGATCAGACTCCCAGACTCTCTGGATCGGGAGGATAGCGCTCTGTATTTCCAGACAGCTGATCTGGCAGAAGCCATGACTTTACCTGGATACAATGTTGAGAGACTGGGCATACCATACATACCCCAGGTCACAGGTAAAGCCCAATATTCTATAATTCGCTTCGGAATGGTATTTTTTATGTTTAAAGTGTGAACTTTACATTGCTGTTGTTGTTTTTTTAAACATCTGGTATACTAAATGTGAATTTTAGACTAAGTGATGTTTTCAAAGTTGTTTAAAGGGATGATATTTTGTCAACAGAAGATCGCATTTCTAAAATGAGCAGTGACATTGTAGAGCTGGACCTACAATGAGTCTGTTATGGCCCTTTTCCACGGCTCGACATGGTACAGCTTGGCACAGTTCAGTTCGGCATGCTTGCTTTTCCATAGGTTTTAGTGTCGTGTGAGAGGGGTGTGTTGTAATGCACAAAACAACAATGCACCCCTAATACGACTGTTGTGTTTGCTTATGAGTTTTTTTTTTTTACATGGCTTTTCCAGTCTCTAGCGTTTACTTCATGCTTGCTCGGCTAATCAAGAGAATGGTGTGAGAGCGATGGCGTCTGTCAGAAGGTCCTCGAGGCAAGTTCCAGAAATGACGTTGTATCCATGTATCCATGACCACAACACAGTAGAAAAGCAATTAAAGCCACGCCGAACTGAACTGAACCCTGTTGTGCAGTGGAAAAGCACCATTAAAGTGCCATCAGCCGATATAGATGCTATGAAATGATATCACATGACCATGAAGGAACTGGGACGTAGAGTGACATTCTTCCAATTTGTTGAAGCCCTCATGGTCATTTGATGTATGATATAATTGCATTGGAACAATGTCCCTAGTGACTGGATGCGTGCCGTTACTGGAAACGCTCCCTGGTGGTTTTGTTACTGCAAATTCCGATGGGGAAATGGTACGTAGTGTACCGTTAAAACTGTACAAACCGAGAAAACAACAGTGTTTCTCTTGTCTGCAGATAATTTGCTCCTAAATCACGTTGTTTTGTGGAATTTCAGAATTAATGCGTTTCAGCAAACAAATCAAATGTGAAAGCTTTGTTGGTGGCATTTCTGCTAATGCCAACTTAAGTCACATTTATATTCACCAGCTTGTCCATATCTCTGTCTGTTTTCTTTGCTTGCACTGTAGTCCTGTACACAGTAGGAAAGATTCTGCACAGATGCAAACAGACATCCCGAGGTACCAGGATTGAGTTAGTCTGGTTGGCATCGTCCATATAAATAAACGTCAGTAAATGTAGCGAGGATGTGTGTAGTTGGTTTCCCCCAGTACAGCCGTAAGTGAACCAGAAATTCTTTTGTAGATTCCCTGTCCTCTAGCAGATTTCCTGTAGATCCAGAAGGACGGCTGACTTATGATGTGTTTAACTGGTTTGCTGTTTTGTTTGCTGCTGTCGTGGGGATGCCGTTGCTGGTAGGTCAAAGAGAGAACACACTCAAGCTTGAGGGAAAGTGTTATTGATATTTTATTGAAATGTACAAAATAATCTATTATTTTATTCCATGGGAAACCTTTGCACTCCAAATGCTAATTTTAGGCATGAATTCATGTTTCCTTAAATATTAGCTGGGACATTTAAAAAATTGCAAGTGGCCCGTTGTTTTGCATGCACTGCATTTAATAGCTTTCTGCCTGTGCGCGATCACATGACCTCCTCTAACATAAAAAGCAAGGGAACAGTGTCGGAGATTAAAAAAGAAGACCATAGTTCTACCCCAAAACATTTTTTTTATGTATTATTTTAATGTAAAACATAAAAAGAAACAGAGCTTTGTATGCAATATTTCAAAATAATATTATGATATTCTGTTAGAAGATGGGAATTGGTAAAATATGTGATGTTGCAAGATATTGCATACATTTTTGTTACTTTTACTTTTTTATTGCATTAATTTTTAATGTTAATTTTTGATTTGTTTTGTTACATTACATTTTGTTATTTTATGTAACATTGTTATATAAAACTGAGATGGACTGATGACCTGTCCAGGGTGTACCACCGCCTCTCGCTCAATTTGCGCTGGAGATAGGCATAGGGAATAAACAGGTTGAAAGATGAATGAATGAATGTTATATTATTAATTATTTGATATTATATTATTAATAATGTTATATTGCGTTTTATAATTTTGGAATACCAAAAGCTTTTTGTTTTGTTACTTGGCGTCTAGATGCAATTACATTATTTTGTGCTGCATTGCATCTCAAATTGTGTTGTTTTACATTAGGATGTGTTGCTTTACTTTTTGTTATTTTATCTTTCGTTATATTACATTAAAGTTGCATTAGTTTAATCACTTTACGTGTTGCTTTAAGGAGTTAGATTGTATTCTGCATAACGTTACTTTACATTTGGTTACTTTTGCATTAAGTTATCGTGTCTTTAGTTTTGTTGCATTGTTGTTTTAAGTGATATTTTATCAAAAATGTTGTGTTCTGTTCGATTTTGAGGAAAAAGGTTGGGAGTGGACATGAATCCTAGAGTAGAGTAGATGTTTTGGAGTCGATATACAGCTCTCTTGCCCTGACACTCTCTGTTGTTTCTAAATGAGTGTTTTTGTGCCTGTGTTTGTCATCCATCTGTTTAATGCTGCTTTCATGCTGCTTTGGCTAAGCATTACATTCATTAAACATAAGCAGTCAGTGAGATTAGACTGACTCTGGGAGATTCACCACCTCCCCTTGTGTGAATTAAACCCCTAAATCTCCCGTGTTTGATTTATTTTAGCACGAAATTCAGCCTGAATTTGAGCATGATGGAAATTATTGGTCCTTAATTCTCTTAGCGTTTTAATCAATGTTTCTGTCCTTCAGATCAAGACCGACTGCCCCGTAGGAAGAGCTTTGTGGACACCATTTCCCTCCAAGTCGATATCTTATCCAACAGCTTGCCTGATCAGGTACAAGAAGACACTGTTAAACCAATTAACCAGCTAGAGTTTTACATTAGAATTAAACCTAATATTTATTATGAATTCAATCTTCAGTCTCAGCTTGCAGAGGAGATCACATTTGAGACACTGAAGAAAGCCATCGGTGAGTTTCCTCTAAGTGTTCAGTGCATTTTAGTCTAAGTTTATGTTCACTTCCGTCTCTCTGGCAGACACCACAGGACTTGAGGAGCAGGAAAGAGAGCGGAGACGACAAGTAATGGAAAAGTTCCAGAAAGCACCGTTTGAGGAGATTGCGGCCCACTGCGAGTCCAAGGTATTTCAACGGTCTACTTCAAAGTGCGCCGAATACCCAACATTTCAATAGCACATTAACCCTTAGAAGGCCTTTTGAGCATTTTTTTACTCCTTTACAATCTGCTCTAATATTTTATCTTATTTTTTTGTGTTTTTGAGTACAACTCTTTTTTTTGTACAATAAAAATACAATTCTGTGTTTTGAATTTTGTCATTTTTGTTTTGCAAAAAAACAGTCAGTTTTAGAACAAAAATAAAAAATGTTGAGACAGAAAAAGATTATAAATTGCAAAGAAAACAAAGGCGAGGTCAAAACAATCTGAAATTATATTTAAAACAAAAAAAAACTCCTCTAAACTACATACACAGTATTTATTTGTGTCATTGTGCAAAAACGTTTGCAAAACATAATCCATCTCTCAGGCCTTGCATTTCCAAGAAGTATCACTTCTTTTGTCCACTAGATGGCACTGATGGCATGAATTTGGTTTCTTCAAAATGAAACTGAAAGACGATCAAGCATTTTCTCACGTTTTGATTTGAATTACCTTGAAAATTCAAACCCAAAATGTTAACGCTAATAACACATTTGATGCTCTTAAAATCTAGATTCTTTATTTAAAATCAAAATTCTACCAATGGCTGGTGGCATCATTTCTACTAGTGCATCTGGAGACTTCTAAGGGCTAATCATTTTACTATACATTTTGAATATTTTAAACATTTTCATTTTCTACTGTTTTTTTTTTCACTATTTAACAGTTCACAATGTTTCAGCATATCATAGAGTAAATGAACCTGACCCTGAACCTTCTGTGTGTTTCAGGCAAACCTGCTTCACGATCGCCTGGCTCAGATATTTGAGCTCACCATTCGGTAAATTCTTGCTTGACATCATTTTAATCTATTTGTAATATATTCAACGTGATCTGTTTCTAAATTTGTCATTTTGTTTGCTCATTTCCAATTCAGCCCTCCTCCAAGCCCCTCGGGCACTATGACGGTGACATCAGGCCATGCCCAGTATCAGTCTGTGCCAGTCTATGAAATGAAGTTCCCTGACCTCTGCGTGTACTGAACCATGACCTTTCACCTCTAACACATTATAAAGCCACATGTTTGGTCATGTGACTTTCCACTCATCTGAGCCACTCGTCCTCATCATTATAGACATTAAATACATTTATAGCCAGCTAGGAAAGGAGGTGCACTTTTAACAGGTGCTTCACGCTTCCATTCTGCACCAATCAGCATGCAGAGCTTACAAGCAGCAGTCCAATCATACACCAGCTTCAGAATCAAATCTGTGAGTTTTAACTTTGATTCTTGCATCATCATCATCAGCAGCAGCTCTGAATCAAACTTAATGAAATGATTCATAGGAATCACTTGGGAGTTGACTCATTGTGACTCCATTAAAGTGCTAGTTTTAGACTAAGTTCTAGTTTAATTTCATGTTCGTTGAAATTATAGTCAATCAAAAGGAATTTGTGGATAACTTGAGCTTAACTTATGTTACTTTTTTAGAGTTTTAGCTGGAATTGTGTTTGGTGATTCGTAAAATGCTAGTAACAGACAAAACTAAATAAATATAAGTGGTTCCTTAATATACACTTTTAATATTAATTATTATTTTTTTAATTTCACTTTGTTATTCTGCATTGCATCATGAACCACAAGTACTGTAAGTGAGTGTCTGTAGCGTTGACTTGCATTTTATCAAACACCGAACACTTGTTTTGGTCAAATCTACTTTTGAGGACATTGTGAAAGGCTTTAGGGTCAGTAAAAAGGTCAGTTAAATCTTAATTATGGGAAATATCCCTTTAACTCATGTCTTCAGCACATTGAGCCGTCATCAGCAGGGAGATGCTAGGTTAAATCTCTTCGATAGAGATGCACACGTAAACTCAAGCCTATTTTTACAGCAGATTAACAAGGAACTATTTTACTCTAGATGAATGTTTAGATACTTTAACATGTTACCGAGTGCTGTTTCTCTTCATATTGCATGGCTTAGTCCGTCATCTGCGAGTTTAAGCCTTTATTTATCTGAACATAGCCTTTAACGTCGATGTTGTGGAAGTCACAGGGGCTTTTATTCACCCAGAGTTCTTAGCGCTCACTATGCTTTACATCTTGCCTTCACTATATAGACAAACCAAAACATTGCTTTTCATTACCAAAGAGCTCCACCCACAAACTTCCTGTTAGGGTCGCAAACATTTGCCATTTGACTCGTGAACCAATCAGAAAATGAAAATGGAAAGAGTTTTGCAAGGTGGTAGATGAAAAACGATTCAAATTTGAAGTACTTTTTCAAGAAAAAAATGTATTTTTTGGTTTCTTTATTTCATTACACTTCAGTGTCAGTGACTGTTTTGTTGTGATGGTTTCATTCTAAATGCCTTTGCTGGAAATGGTCAGTGCATTCTGATCCTGTGGTGAGAACTGGGATCAGTTTTTGTTGTGTGTTGCTGGTACCATAAGGTTCTATCTGTCTAATTTACATATGCAGACAACTTTTTCCTTTAATTTTTTAAAAATCTGCAAAGAAAAACTAAAACACAGTTCTTTACTGGAACAGCTGACCAATCAGGGTCACTCTTTTTATGTTGGAGGGGTAAAAGATTTTGAGTAATGAAATTAATTAAAAAAAATCGCGATGGATTTTTGTCTTTTAATGAATGGCCACTCAAACATCCTTTGAGTTTGGGGGGTTTACTTTGCGTTTGTTGTTGTATAGGAGGTTGTTCATTTTTTGTTAGATTCCACATTAGCTTGTGCTAATGTTAGCTTCATTTGTTCAGCAGGGAAATTGTAAAATCATAAAGGTGTTAAACAAATCTCAAACTCGTGTTTAAAAATGATGTTTTGATCTTGACCTTTAGAGACAATTACTTTACTGCAATCGATCGTTTTTATAGTTAATGTATATTTTTTCTGTTATTTTCAAATGTCGGCGCGACTTACCATTTGCCACATTGTCATTTAGGTTTTTGTTTGGTGAAATGCAACAATTGTGATCCCCTAGATTCTAAAATCTCTGAATTCAGATAGAACCTTATAGTTCCATGCGGATGCTGGAGTTATCTTCACTGCTGGACTATTTTTAGGTGCTTTTCGATTGTTGTCATATTGCTGGCCATTTCGTGTTTTGAAAGTAACGATGAATTGAAGAGTCAAGTGTGGGCTTCTGCAGGTGTGATGCATTTATTTGCAATGATGGATTAGGCTGGAGATTTGCACTGCATTGTGGGACTTGTGTCCACAGAGAGTAAAGAATGTCTTGATGTATGTTGAGGTCGAACTTCTGGGATTGCTTCTTCTGATTATATTCAACAGGATCGATTTTGTGTCACCTCTATTTTTTTAGCTGACGACAGCTTGTCACGGATTTTCTGCCGTGATCCTGAAAGCTTCAGTCTTGTAGATGAAGTTTGAAGGGTTGTAAGAAAATTGGGGGTGACTGTGGGCAGGAAGAATTCTTTGGATTCAAACGGAGACGACTTTATCTATTGGAACGATTTGATGCTGTGATAGTAATTATTTCTATTGAAATAAAAATCCATAGTTTCTATATTAATGCAATATATTTTTGATGTGTAATGCACCCTTAAAGAGGTGTTTCAGAGGGAAACAATCGTTCAGCTTTTTCATTCTTATTTTAACATTGCTGAAGGGAATTCACTCCTACTTTAATGATCAATTCAGTGGTTCTCACGATGTTGTCTTATTTTCATCTTCAGTGGAATTTTATGGCACTATTCTTTTTATCTGTTGGTGTAACAAGCTAATGTGTAGTTTATTTTATCTGTTGTTGTTTTTAATGGGAGAAAATGTCCGGTTCACTTCAGGGGTAGCTTTCGGGCTGTTTAGTTGATGCTGTGTCCATAAGAAAGGTACAAGATTGTGAAGCTAGTCTAGGGAGCTAGCGTGTAAATCTACATGCATCATGCTAGATTTTTATGTGTAATGGTTTGAACCACTGCAGTGTTGCTCCAGTAAGTGATTCTCGTCTTATTTAGCCATATCCAGGTTCGCTGTTTGACAGTGTTGCCACATTCATGTGCAATGAAATATTATGTACAAGATCTAATAAAATCTTCATTGAGATTTTGTATTTAAATTCTGCGTCTGTCATCATTCTGTTGTGAGGGAGATGATAACCACACTTTTTCATTCCCATTAAAGTAACTAAATTAAACTTATTGTTATTTACATTTACATAAGTGTGTGTGGTGGGGGGATTGGGTTTGTGTGTGTGTGCATATACACACACATACATACACTTCATTTGTCAGAAAACTTTTGGTTTCCTTTCAGAAACAGTTTATATGTGATCCACTCATAATGTACACTTAAATTATAGCCTTAAGAGAAAAGCCACACCACAATATTCTAATTAACTGGGGACTCTAATGATTGATTTAAAAGGTGAAGAAAATGGCATTACTTAACAAAGAAAAGCCCTTTTCATTTCATGTTGTCAGCAATGGCTCCCCATGGAAGACAAATGTCACAAAATCTGAGAAAGGAAATAATTTCTTTATACAAAAAAGGTGAGGGCATCAAGATCAGAAAAGCTTTACAGCAAAAATTATCCCAAAAAGTTAAGAATTAATGGAAGTACAACCATATCTTGACGAGTAGTGAAGTCGTTTTTTTTTGCTGTGGGGTGTTTTAATTTTTGCTTAAACCAATTTGAATAAAAGTGAAGCGTTTGTGATATAATTTAGATTATTAACATTTATTTTTCAAGTTGAGTCTTTGAAGAATTAACCTTAAGTTAATGTTATGGAGTTAAGTGCGTGTGTGTGTGTGTGTGTGTGTGTGTGTGTGTGTGTGTGTGTGTGTGTGTGTGTGCGTGTGCATGCGTATGTATGTGTGTGTGTATATATATATATATATATATATATATATATATATATATATATATTTTTTTTTTACTTAGTTATTTTTGAATATTTTGTTCATAATGAATTTTAGAGATATTCAATAAACATTAAATTTGTATAAAAATGTTTGATATGTGGATGTCTACTATCTGGATAACTAAATGGTGAGGGTGCATATAGTTTTTAACATTAAGCACATCAACAAAAAGAAGGGTTTTTTTTTCATTTCATAAAATAAAAATTTCTGAATTAGTCAACCACATCACCAAAACACCCTCAAATATGGTAACTATTGTAAATATTCCAAAAATGTAAAATCAATTTAGAAAAAGCATGTATATTTTTACCAAATTGTTTATCCATAAAATTTTAATTTCTAAATTTACTTCCACACAGCTATTGGTCACTTGTGTATTTGGCATTTATGAAGAAATAAGAAAAATTGAAACCCGAGTTAAATCTTTCATTTAACAAAATTCAAAATGACATCCATTATTCCTCCTCCTCCTCATTTTCTTTTTCTTCTTCCTCTTCTTCCTCCTGTTCTCTCTCTTCCTCTTCGCCCTCTTCTTCTCTGGGTTGTTTGCTGCCTGTGTGTTGAGGCTGTGATTGGCTCATTTCCTTACTTTCTTCACTCGACTCTTGATTGGATGATTGTGCCTGGGGTGTATGGGGGCAAAGTGGGCGGGGCCCAGAACATGAGGAGGTGACAGATTGGTTGAAGTGTGACGCTGCCATGCACTTGGCAGTGGAAAGATCACAGACACACTGCAACCGATCACAAACACTAACACCGGAACCTGAAACAGAAGCAGAACACTGTCAGTGAGTCAAACAACACAATTATAATACAAATATTTGTGTTTCTGGTTTGTTTTATTGGCCTGTAAAAAAGAAATCAACTGCCTCATGAAAACACCCCAAAATTAGACAATTGTCTTCCGAAAAAATTTAGTGTCATTTTGATGGAACGTAACTTTTATGGTCTGATGTGACAAGTGTCATAAGTGGAAGTTCCAAAACGAGATAAACGTAATTTGAAAAAAAAAAAAATTAATTGGCAAATCTGAAGTGTGCTGTGTTTGCATTTGAAATTTCTAAATAACACAATTCTTGCCGTGTAATGCAGTCTTGGTTTGCCTGTGTTTTTCAAACCTTAATATTCGGCACTCACGTTTTTTTTTTTCTCCAAACTGTGATAACTCCACTAAACCCAGCACAGCACAAAGAAGATGTAGTGCTGAGGAGGTGGTGGTGGTGCCGGCTATCAAAAGTTTTGAATCGCATTATAAACATAGACGGAACAGAACCAGGACATTTCCCTCCTGATCACAATCAGTAAAGTCCGAAGACGTCGAAATGCCAGCAGGAGACGAAAGGAGCAGCAGCAAAGGTTTTTTTTGTTTTGTGCAAATTGTTTTTAGTTATTTAGTCATCGTTTCCAATCATTTAAGTTATATGCAAACTTAAAATCTTTGAGTGTTTTCTGACCTGTTTGAGGCATTGGTTTTTGTATCTTTGTCTATGAGTGAGTACAGTATATGTTTCTGTGTGTAATTACATACATTGTGACTTTCCCCTTTGGCAGCTGACGTGAACATTGAGTTTTCTGTTGGTCCTGCAACCCAGCGCTTCGAGCTGCTCCAGACAGCACTGCTGCAGAAAACAGCACCTGATACACACAGACGGAGAGAGAGGGAGAGAGAGAGAGTCAAGGACAGTCAGGACACCGCACAGCTTGTTTCAGCACTGCACCGACTGCACAATTACACCAGACCTCTGTGTCCACCTGAATACAAACACTAGCAGTGCAGCCACTTCAGAGGATTCTCATGAAAACGATCTGCTGTTGCAAGCAGGAATATTGAAGCGCACAAAAATTCAAAGGCTTTTGAATTAAAGTTTTCTTAAACAAATAACTGATGAAGAAAGATATGCATTTTGCTCAAAAATTGTTGAACATTAGAGAATTTTGATGTTTTTAAAGTTTTCTGAAGGTCTTTTTCACCTTGATTGGAGATGAAAGAGAAACTCTATCACTCATTCGCTTTAGCTCTGATGCATTTTTAAGTCACAAGGAGTTCAAGGTGAAAGAAGCTCATTAAAAAGATAATTTCCCATACGATTTCAATTGAAATCCAACCATTTGAAGCGTTTATAAATGGGGACTGAATTATCAAAACTCAGACTGAAAGTTACCAGCTGTTGGATCAGTTTATTCATATACATTTTATACATTTTATTAAGTTTGCGCATTCATGGCTTGATTCTTAAAAGCAGACTTGTGAATTTGGGTTGGATTTCTAACAGACTGCACCTTTGAATTATTCTTTAAACTATTAATTTGGCATCAAACATAAACAAATGTATTTTTTAGTGAAACTGCTTTCAAATTTCGCTAAAGAAAAACCTACAATCATATCCATTTGCTCTTTCTGCTTCATATATTATGAGTGGCCTTTCATTATTGGTGCTAGAGTTTTGAAATTATCATCTTAACCAAAGCAGCCTGTCTTCCCAAACTCACAGGATTACGCATATTGTTCAGGTGATGCACGAGGCGTCGTAAGCCATTATCTGTCTGATTATTAGCAGGTAAAGCAAGATAATACTGTAGATGTCTGTGCATTCTGACCAGTCCAGTCGGTCTGCTGGTTTTCCTGTCCCCTGTTGTCCACAGTAGCAGCCATAATGTTGATACTCATGAGGACATCTTCCAGTCAAGCAGTGCAGCATTTCACCCAGAGCAGACATGTCCCTCAGAACCTGTCCGGAAGCATCGTGTTGGAGGAAAGACATGCTACACTCTGCAGGGAAAAGGTGGAGAGAGATGTAGGCTGATGTCAGAACATATGGTTGATTGAATTCATCATGAAAGTTGTTCAGTGCTTCTCTTTCCATGTTAAAGCATTCACTTCTGCTGTAAATGTTACATACTTTGTGACTCTACCCTACTGTAAAGGTAATGACGTGCGGTGAGGTGCATGGCTTCTGAAGTCATTAGGCAGATTTACAGACATATGAACCCTACAGCGTAAGGGTGACTATTGTATTATAATTATTATTCTTGCTCTCATAGTTCACTGAGACGTTTTGTACAGTAAAATGCTCACATAATACAAGTGAGAGATTTTAGAATGAAGGGTACATTACTTGATTATTTAAACAATCGAAGGAATCAATCATATTATCCATGACTATGTATTGAACACCAACAGAAAGGAAAGCACAGGTTCCTTGAAAAAACATTCCCAGCTCAGGGTCACATGACTCCATATATAATTGCAATGATAAATGTTGATGTTACAATAATCATTCAGCCCTAATAAACCTAAGAAACCCTAATAAAATGTACCTAATAAACAATAAATCAATGTCAAAGAACTCTAAAATGTATAAAAGTTTCTGAAATGTATGAAAATATAAAAGTTACTTCCATTGCTACCATTTTAAGCTGTTTATAGCATCCTTAAATAGACATAGTTTTATCTACATGATTTAATCTGTTAATGTTTTTTTCATTGTTTCTTTTAATTCTTCCTGAAATGTTGGTTGCAATTACCTGGAGTTTGTATTGTTTCTTGAGATTTTCTATATTGGAATAAATAAATAATTAAAAGAAAACTTGCAGATTCGCTTAGTGGCCATTAGATAAGAATTTTTTTTTGTTTAAAATTGTATTAAAATTTTTATTTCCAAGCACAAACTGTAGCATTTAAAAAGCTCAAAAATGCTGTTCCACTTGTCTTTACTTATAAATGAAGTCCATGCGCTGCTCCTTCTGAACAAAAGAATCAATAACTTGTTTGTCGAAGTGTTGCTTTTCTTTCTTCTGTTTTAATGACCGCTACCACTTTATTATAGTATTACGACATGTTGTTGTATCTTCTTGAATCACCAGCGCCCCCCAGCTTGAGGCAGAGCAGCTGTGTGCCTCACTTTTGGCGGGGTTTTTTTGTTTCATGAGTGTTCAGCATAGGCAGCAAAGTTCATTCAGTCATTCATTCATTAGTTTTTTTTTGTTTTTTTTTACCTTGTCCTGTCCTGCTTAAAAGCCATCACATGGGAGAATATATGCCTTGCTGAGTTGGACAGTTTTGCTTTCTCCAGGGGATTAAAACACCTGGTGTGGTATTTTCTTCTCTGGATTGGAGCATTGAATGTATGTAAATATTTATTAGTTGTGGTTCCCGCGAGTCAGTTTACATCAGTTGTGTCAGGACAAGACAGTGCTGGTATGGAAGGGGGAGTGGATAAAGGGTTGGGGAAGGGTGAGGGGTGAAGGTACACGAGTGAAAAAGAAAGAAAGGAACAGGAAAAGAGAAAAAAAACGCTGGGTCTGGCCAACCACATTGGGTGAGAGGCAGTGGTACACCCTGGAAAGGTCACCAGTCCATCGCAGATCAAGCAAGTCATTGATTAAAAAAAAATATCATTTTCCAGGTAATGATCAAAACCCATTCAATGGTTATTTGTTAATTTGCAACAAATATTTAATGTGATCTAAGGTGAGTTGTTAGAATTTTTACGGAGAGTTACCAGTAGCACTATCCTGCCCCTAGTTGTCACCCAAAGGGTTAAAATCGAATTTTAAGTTTCACTTTTCAAGAACCCAATTCTGTTTTCACCCCACGAAATGTCTCACCTTCAGAGTCTGTTTGCATCTGTGAATTTGACAATCCGGCTGCCTCCAGTAGAGACAAAGCAAAGAATGGTGTCGCTCGTTTCCGGGCATGAAGATACTCTGAAAATCACACACGTGAAAAGTGGTGGTGACACATTTATTGGAGTGTTTAGAGAACAGCTTAATGTAATTTACTCCAAATGACAAGTCCTTAGATGAACTTAGCACTGCAATTACCAAATCAACCCGCCAGTTCCATTACCGGGACAGATGTATCATCAGACAGACTTTTAAATAGATAACTTAAGTATTTCTCGAGTGATATATCAATGACAACCTCCACTCAAACATCATTACTATCATAATCCGAAATGACTGTAATTTCTGTTTCATTGTTGACACTTTATGAATGAAAAAAGAATCACATTTAACACCTAGAGATCGTTATTATTCTGAGCAGACAAGTGCTTTAATTATTAGCTTCTCACAGAATCCCTTTGCTGAAATATATTGTTAAATTTGACATTATGAAATATTTGGCTGTTTTTATTATTTGAATGAAGGATTGTACACCGTTTGTGGCTGTGCGAAAAAAATATTTTACTTTTTTTCCGTTCCCTTGCAAAGATACCGGAAGTGTGCATATGTGCTGTACACAATTAAAATTGTGTTGTTTCTAAGTATAACTATAAATATAAGTATAAAAGAATGTAATCGCAAAATGCAAGATGCTTGCTTACAGCAGTGATTATTTGAATAATTCACGAATCTACAGTATTGTACAAACTTTAGATTATGATCATGGCGGTAAGAGAAATGACCCTTTAGAGGCTCCGTAGGCTCTGTAGTTTTTTTCGCCCAGCCTTATTTTTCCAACTAAAAGTTGTTGTTTTTTTCGCTACTACATAGTTCAAGCTTCGGCCACCATTACTCTCAATACAGCAGTGACAGAGCATGACGACAATGACAAACCCCACCCCCCGGACACAGGTGCGGAGTGCATCAAATACGATTTCAGTAACATAATATAATGTTCCCTGTGTTACTAGAAGTGACAAAAGTTTATACGCATGTCTCTTTGATTCTCCTAAGCCGAGATAAAAAAAAAAATGCCAAATTGGTTGCTATGGTTGCTGTCACTACAAGTTATAAACCTACAACTTCTACTGTCTCTCTCATTTACCAAAACTCAGTAGTTTTGGTAAATGATAAAATTTGGTTGCTGGGGCAAACAGTTTGGTTCCTATGGAGTTGATTAACATAATCAAATTCACATTTCTTTTTGATGTTTCATCTTGAATATATGTTGTTGCATTTTCCCATTTAAGTCAATTATAAATATTTACCCACTTCTAGAGCCTTAATACTTTTGCGTTGTGTTTGGTATGTTCTTGCACACACTGGTAACCTCCACAAGTGTTTGAAGGGTCTATGAGATTCTCAGTTTGCGTTACAGCTTTACAAAGTTTGACCCCATGTTTAATCAATGGGAAATTTCCAGCATTCTTAGCTATTCCTCAGAATTACTTTAGTGGTACTTGTCTGAAAACATATAGCAAACCAAGTGTCACCAGTTTATACGTTTAGAATTTTTTTGTCAGAAACCAACATAATAAACATTGGAAAACGGAACCCTTTGATCCACACTTTCCAACTTCTCCCTGAAAGTTATATTACTTAGAGACTGTCTTTCAAAGGGAAGACTATCTAGGGTCAGAACTGTGAAATAATATTTGTGTCTGACACCATGAGGCATATTTCACCCATTTGGAAGTTGAGTCTCTAATGAGCCACAAATAAAGAACTATTTGGATATGTTTGTTTTTTAAACGCTTTTAGATAATTAAACACGATTGAAAACTAATGATTACTGTTCCAGAGAAACAAACATCACAGGAGGTGTAAAACACATTTAAAATGTGATTATAACACCATGAATATGATGATTTTAGCAAGTAAATTGCTTGTTATTTATGAGTAGTTTACTGAGAACTGTGAGCCCAGTTCAAAACAATTCCTCAGTTTTCACCTCTATGACAGCTGCTCTTTGTCAAAGAATCCTTAATAAAGTTAAAGATATGCATCTCATACCCATTTCCTGTGAGGAATCAGATGGCTCTTCATCCTGCTCCTCTTTCTCAGAAGACTCTGGAGCCGTAGAGCTCAATTCCAGAATGGGCCGAGGAGGTCTCTGAGGGCTGGTGGTTGTGGTTCTTATGCGGATGGACTTTGTAGGAGCTTGTGTTTTTGCAGCTGTATGAGGTGTTGGTCTCAGGGACACGTTGTGTACGGGAGGTTTAGACGGCAAAGCTGGAATGATCCATTTCGACAGAGTGCTCTCACTCACCCTGGAGGCCAAGGTGGTGGTTTGGGTATTGATTGATGATTCATCTTCCTCTTCATCACTTTCTTGGTCTTCCTGACTCTCTTTATTGTACCATTCTTTCTCTCCTGGAGGAGATTGGTGTGTTGGTTTGGTTGTGGTAGCCTCATCTGGTTCTTCACTGCTTTCCTGAATCTCCTTTGGGATGTTTACCATTAAATCTTTCTGTTTTTCTTCTTCGCTCTCCTCAATTGATTGGCCTCCCTCTTTACTTTCCTTTGCTGTTGTAAAATGTTCAGAAGTAGTTGTTGTTCTATTGGTCAGTGTTGTTGGGATTATTTTTTGTTGGGTTGGTAATGCACTCGGTTTGGTCACCAGCACAACAAAAGGAGCGGTTTGGGTTGAATCTTCTTCTACTGATTCTTCGCTTTCTTTTCTGTTTTCTTCTCCTGTGAAGCCTACAGATGCTTTGGGAATGTTTAAGTAATGAGCTGTGTATGATCGCGACAGAGGGATTGCAGTCTGTGTGGTAGTTTTTGAACTGTTGCTTTCAGCTGAATCAAGAACGTCTTCATCACTCTCATCTTCCTCTGATGAATGACGGTCAAGTGGTATGGGAGTGTATGTATATGTTGCTGGTGTTGTGTAGAGAGTTTTGTCTTTGTCTAAGTGTGGGCTTGTTTCAGGAAAGGCTGTGACTGTATCTGGTTCTGTTAGCAATGTGCTAACATTTAGCTCATCTGTCAAAAACAAAGTTTTACAGTAAGAAGGGATGCCTCAACTTTAGTGGTCATATTCATGTTTTTTTATATATATAAACCTTACTGTTTTTACTCCAATGCAATGCATTGTGGGTAGAGAAAATGTCTTCTTTATCTAAGACAGGCTCTTGAGTTGTCAGCACAGCAGTAACTAAAATACAGAATGAGTCAATAAGAAATGCTTTGGGTAGTGGTTTTATAAGGTTTGATTAGGTTCGCACGGACAAGTTCAGAGGTATTTAAAGAGGCCATATTATGCAAAATTATGCTGTTCCCTCGTCAAAAACATGCCTCAAGTTTTATTCAGAGTCTTTTATGACTGTTTGCATCATACTATATTCCTTTTTGTTGAGTTTAATATGTTTTGATGTTCCTAGTACCGCCCATAGGTCCTAGCACCACCCACTGACAAATCAGATTAATCTCTAGGACACTGGGACATTTTATGATCAACAGTGCAGCGCTACCGATGACTCAAATGTTTTATAAATGCTTTGAAAATGCCCCATTAAAAATATGAATTCATTCATAAATCATTCTTATAAATTTGTATTTTATATATATATATTTTTTTTTTTGTAAAATGGTGAAATGATGTATTTCTACCAGAGTTACCTTCAACCAAAATTACATTAAAATTACATTTGGACTTACAGCATAAATGAATAGTAAATGTTTTCCAACTTAACTTTAAATACTAAATTATTAAGCTAATACAGCCAACTAAAAGTTACTAACTAGATGTACACAAACTTTGTAGTTGGCTCATAAAAGTTACATTTAAAAGTAAGTATTCTCTATAATTTTTAATTATAAGCTGAGATATGTATAAGCAAAACTGCTTGCTACGGTCATTTATCAAAGGTAATCTTCTGAAAATGTGGTTGCTAGGGTAAACTATGGTTTGCTAGGGTTGCTAGAAAAATTCCTTTAGTGGTACCAGTCTGAAAAAGTATAGCAACCTGAATCACACCAGTTTTGATGCCTTGGCAAATTTTGGCTTTGGAGGTGATGCATTGGAGGAATTTTTAGTCTGATGCAAAAGACAAATAGCAATTAGTTGACTTCTACAAGCAAACGAAACAATGAGCCTATCATATCTAACATGACTTTATTGTTATGCATCAATGCAAGGCTAGTGCTGAAAGAAATGAACAATTTCTGGCTTTTATAAAATGTTACATTCCTCAGATTTTTTTAGATTCTCAGATGTTATTCTGAAGCGCTCATACCATTGGAGAGCCAATCTTCATGCTCCTCTTCTTCTCTTTCAAGTGTGCTTTCTTTCTCAGAGTTTCTCTCCAGCTCATTCTCTCCTGCTTCACGCTGCACATCCTCTGAACCTAAAGATGAAGATCAGGGAAGTACTAAGATTTACTAGAGTTTCCAGAACATGGGATAATGAGGGTGAACAGGATCTAAAAGTAAGCTGAATACGCTTTTACCTGACTGATATAAATCTGTGCTGGGAATAACACTGCTGTGAGAAGAACCAAGCAGCTCCGTTCCATTTGTAGAGTCACTCAGGGTCTCATTCAGTGTGCTGTTTACTTCTGAAAAATTGTCTAAAATTACCTTATACTTTATTGAATGTGACACTGTATGGTAAGAAATTAATCAAAATAAACATGGAAACCACTTTTTTCAGGGTTCTCTTTTCAGATATTTTAATATATAACCATAAATGGTTTAGAAATATCATTATAAAGATTAAGTGGCTGGGTCATAAGTATTGCATTATATTGGTTTTATTTTTTTCAGGGCAATAGCATAAAACTTGGTCTCTAGCAATGGTTTTTGGAGGAAGACCCACACCGCCTCACAAACCCCAATGAAAATATTGACAATATGTTTACATATTTTCAATTTACATACGTCATTTACATACAGACCAAAATGAAAAAAGAGCGAGTGAATATTGCTAAAGACTCACCAGTTGTGTTGGTCACATCTCTAATGAAAGTGTCATTTTCAGCTTGATCCATCACAAAGGGCGAAGCTTAAGAGAGGAACCGTCACAGATTATTTACATCCAACCAAACATAAACCAAAGCATACTTTATATTTTAAGGCTGTGAGCTTCTTGCTCGATTTATGCGCTTACACTTTGTTACCTGTCTGTGAAGCGATCTGGTGGCTATCTCCATCCTGTTTATGGACTGGATAGTTGGAGTTGATGCAGTCTATTGCAATTTGGTCACATAGACAATATCCCTCATCACAGAAATCTGAAAATTCTGTAAAAGATTGAGTTGTCAAGACAAAATTCTCAAGAAAAACTTGAGTTGTAATGTACGTTTTGCTAAAGATGTTGACATACCACAGCTGTGGTTGTAGCTGCATGTGTAGTTATTGTGAGTTGGTGGGATTCGGCTGCAGTTTCTTTCCTTTAGCTCTTGAGAACACCTCCAGTGTTCAAGACAACACCTAAAAATCACATTTTCAATCTGATTTAGCATCATATTCTTTGTTTTTTGAGCTTGCTGGAATAGTGGTAATTGCTATCTAGTCAATATATTCATTTCTATAGGGAAGGTAAGATCCATTTAAAGTGTTTCAACCCTTTCCTGCTTTTCATGCTTCAGGGCACATGTTCTCACCGGTCAAGCGCATCAGCAGGCCGCACATGAGCAAGCTCGGTTTCCTGTTTATTTGCATTGCTGCAGTATTTTCCGTGATTCTGGAGCTCTGCAGGACACAGACCGGTCTCACAGCGCAAACCAACCGTAAACTCTAACACTGACCGCAGGTCATCAAACACTGAGAACAACCAGTTTAGCCGTACACCTAAACAGTCTGAATGGACGATATTAAAAATGTTACACACCATAAAACATTTATTATCCGTTGCTCATTTGTTTATGTAACTTAAACTCACCAATCAGAGGCTCATCCGAGTTTAGGGCACTTGTTTCTGGGCAGAATACAGCGGTGCCATAAGCTGTACAGGGAAAGTGAAATCATCTTTATCATAAAAATGTTTTCTGTAATTAATTTCTACATGTGCCACATACCAAAATATACACTCAATATCTCATTATAGTCATTTTTAAAATGATGTGTACTGGCTACACTAATAAAATACAAAATTACATTTTTATTTTCTAAGTGAAAAAAAAAACACTTTTTTTCTCTTAGAAAAACATTTTTTTAAAATATCAGTAACATTGGATAATACACTGATTTAATAAATTGCATTTTGTAAAATTATATGTATTTTACAGTATGTGGAATGGATATTTGAAGAAATAAGAGTTATTTGTGTGTATTTTACATTTTAGACACATTTATAATGGAAATATCTTCTTAAAGCTGACCATTGATGCAAACTGTATAAAATGTCGAATTCTTCTCACCTTTTTGCAGGATGCAGACGATAAAAACCCACAGGAGCCTCATCTTTTAAACATTCAGCTGTGTTCACAAGGTCAGTTCACACCAACGGTTTCCTCAGTTCCAAACACACAAACTCTGTACTTCAGGATCTCTTCTGATGGAGGTATGGGTAAGATCCAGGAAAACAATAACCTCAAACCAACAAAGGTCTCTTTAGGACATTCCGATAGGTCAAAGGACACAATGCTAAAGGGTAGTCATGGCAACAGGGCTGAGGAAGGTACACACTCTTAATGTTTGTATCAGATCTCATGTGAAGAGATGATGAGGAGCCCTGCTCGCAGCTTCCATACCACTCTTTTATCCAGGTTAAAGTGCGTGACCTCAACTAGTAATTTACCTCTTCAAACAAGTGGCCATTGTGTTTGTGTGTGGACAGGGACTGAGAGCGGGGGTTTCAAAGATGCTTTGTGCTTGCTGAGTTTCTATAGAGCTGAAAGTGAGCATTAGCATTTGTCAAAAAGTAAAAAATAAAATATATACACTACATGACAATGTATTGAGAGGTAAAATTGTGTTTATTTGTTGTACTTCATAACAGAAATAACGTTTTTTTTTTTGTTTTATATAAATATAAATGATGTGCTTTTTGGCATGATGCAACATTAGTGCACTGTGTGTTGATGTTATAAACAGTTGAGGACAAAAGTATAACCCCCATCTGTTAGATAGCACACTTTTTAAAATATTACCCAAGTGATGTTTGAAAGAAAACTCTACTGGTCAAAATAATTAGCCCCCAGATGCCCCAAAGCATTCACTTTGCTCAATGCAACATATTCACCAGAACTGCCAAATACTTTTGGTTATTTTCATACATATTTCTTCTTTTTTCATGTTTCTATCATATCTGATAAGTTTCCCAGTACCAAATGCACTGAAACATCCCAATAGAATTTTACTCCCACCCCAAGACCCTCTCTCCAAACATAGGTAACATCTCTATTACCAAAAAGCTAGGGTTTAGTTCCAATATGCATCACTTTTCCCCAAGTTGCTAACTTTTTGTGGCTTTTGCAAAAGTGTTTCCAAGTTTCATTGTGCTTTTTTTGTGGCAGAACTTTCAAAAATACAAGCCCATATCGCAGGTCTTGTACTTCCAGTGGGTATCTCTTCTTTTCACCACTAGATGACACTCATGGCACCTATTTCTCGCACTTTTTAACCTTTCAAGTCACGTGTAATGCTCCTTTAAAACCAAAAATGGCAAAACTAAGAACCTTTTTGAAACCCATACATTATATTTGGAACCAAAATTAAACAATAGGTGGGTTACGTCAATCCTACTCAATCCTGCTGTGATAGGCACACACGACGGTGCGTGCAGAGGTTTCTAAGGCTTAACTAGCTTAATTAGGCAAATCTTATACATTTGGTCGGTTTGTTGTAAAGACAGTCTAAGTAATAATTTCTTAAAGGTCCTAATAATGTTGACTGTAGCAGTTTTTATTTGTTTAATCTTTTAATTAAGTGACTACTACACAGTAAAATCCTAAGAGTTGAATTAACTCTACTCTGAGTATATTTTGTCCCACTTGTGTTGACATCGTGATTGTCCCTAACAGGAATGACAGGGACGCTGAAGGTAATGATTTCATTGAATGAACCATTTATCAAAAAATCAAGCATATATTTTATTTTATTCAAGACAAAGTACAATTTTGACACATTTCTGTACTGTTTTCCACACAAACACTGTACACACAATCTCCAGTAGAGTTTTGTTTCTCTCACTGTTACATCTTCACACACATTCGTGCCAGACACTTCTGCTTCAGATCTGCGAGAGACAGAGAGCAGACAACCCAGTGAGATCATCTTATTTCAGAGAAAAAAAAGATGCTTGACTTTGTTATCTTGTCCCTAAGTATTGTAAGAACAACTGATGATATCAGTCAGGCTGCTCCAGTCCTCTCAGACTAAGCCTGGAAATGCAGATGTTATAAGAAAATAGATATGACATCATCACTGATCTCATTCATACAACACAACACAGCTACAGGGATGTACTACCAACATGAGAGTGAGAGATATGTTTTTTATGAAAATGCAGATTTAGAATGGAAGAAATGTGGTAGAATAATTACAGGTGCAAGTTTACTGGTCAAAAAGTTCATCAACAGAAGATTAGATTAGATTCAACTTTATTGTCATTATACATGTACAAGTACAAGTACAACGAAATGCAGTTAGGTCTAACCAGGAGTGCAAAAAGCAGCAAGTGCAGGATATAGGTATAAGTTATAGGTGCATTTATAAGAGATATGTACAGGGAGAAACTATGGATAATATTTACAGATGAAGTATTGTGAGCATAATTACAGATGATAATTAACTACAATTAACTACAATTAAATAGATGAACATAATATACAGCTATCATCTATAATGTAAATTGCAGGTAGATACGAACATAATATACAGGTTGCCGTACTGAAGCAGGAGGATTTATAGAATAGTAAGGATTTATACGTTTAATTTGGTAGTGCCAACTTTATAAACATATTTATTATTTAATTAACTGATAGAATAGTAGTTTTAACTTGGCGTCAATAAAATATTAACTTGGTACCTTTGACATTCTTTGGGAAGCCCATTTCTGTCAGGTTAAAAAAATGACTTGAAAAGTTAAAATTTGACTAAAAAAGTTAAAATTTTGAGGCTAACCCTAATCCTAACCCTCGCCCTAACCCTACACTTTTTATCTCAAAATTCTGACCTTTATCTGACCTTTTGAAACCATTTTTTTAACCTGGCGGAAATGAGCTTTTATTCATTCTTGTTGATCTTCTGGAGGTTACATTTGCTGGGTGCCAGCTTTCAATGCAGACAATGTACCCAGCTAGTTTTACTTTCAGCTACACTTTCTGTCAGCCTGCCTTATTTGCAGCCAATGATTGAATTATGCCGAATCGAAGCGCATAGACATCGGGCTCCAGAAAGGCCACTTTATTAGGTACACCTTATTAATTCTGGATTGGATCTGCCTTCAGAACTGCTTTTCAATGAGGTACTATGCCAAAGTGAGTTTAAATGAGGTGAATATTGTGTTCCACCACGTTCCAAAGATGCTCTATTAGATTAAGATCTGCGGACTGACTTTGTGTACAGTGAACTCATTGTCAAGAAACCAGTCTGAGATTATTCATGCTTTTTAACATGGTGCGTTATTCTGCTGTTACTAATAGGCGTAAAGTAATGCCTAAATGCATAGAGTTACTGAAAAGTGATTGGACGATTAGGAATTTGCATTAACAAGCAGTTGAGCGAGTGTACCTAATAAAGTGGCCAGTGAGTGTACATAACCAGAGCTCAACCCAGATGTCCTATTTATTTTTAAATTCATGGAGCATGTAATTATTAATTCTGTGGCAGAAACAAGGGTCTACAGAACATCTCTGTGTTTCAATCTGAAAGCTCCTACACAGTAAAATCCTAAGAGTTAAATTAACTCTACTGGGAGTATATTTGGTCCTACTCTATATAGAGTTAAAGCGACTCTGAGAAAGAGTAATTTAATAATCAATTTTCTTCATGTTTTTCCAAATCTGCATGGAAAATGCAAACTAAATATTAAGTATTCAGAGAGGGACCAAGTCCACTCCAGAAAGAGTAAAAACAGACTAAAATAGACTGTTTAGTTCAAATAGACTTATTTAAATAACTCTCCTTCAGAGTTGGTTTAACTCTATATAGAGTGGGACCAAATACACTCTGAGTAGAGTTAATTTAACTCTTAGGATTTTACTGTGTAGTGGACCTGGCTCACTGCCACAGTGCATTTCCGCTTCATCAGCTCATGTCAGAGATCGTCCAGCTTTATCCTAACTTTATTTGAGACTCTCAGGGAGAGTCTGCCTGAGACTCGCTATCATCAGCTGCCTGTCTTTCTGCATGTTTCAGCTTCTGTTTGTCCAGCAGAGCGCACAGACAGACACTTCAGCATCATTAGGACTGACCCCAGACATCATTAGTTCTGTAGGAAGAGTGTTTTAATGGGATCACATCCGCACATTTAATGAGTTCAGATTGACATGCAGGTATCCGCATGCACCACGCACTTTAATGAGGTGAACTGCTAGAGTATGTGAGGGGGGGGGGGATGATAAAACAGATCTTAGTCGCTCTCTCATCAAGCAAACAGCCAAGGTATTTAGCTCACAGGCATGGCTTTAAATAACCCGGAACAAATCAGTGAGAACGGAATGCTAATGAAGATATGAATAATACTGATGATGACATGATTTATTGCAAAACTTTACAAAAAAGTTTGCTGAAGGTAAAAATGTTACATTTTGTCTCATACAACTCGTTCTAGTATGAAAATTTGAATATGGAGAGAAAGTCCATGGATTTCGATCATTTGTTTCAAAAAGGGAAAACCTTTTGGTTAAAATATTAGTTCACAACACACAAAGTGATGCTTGTAATTATAGCTTAAAGATAAAAAAGGAGCTTCGTTTGAGCTGGACAGTTTTGTTATCTCTAGGGGGGTGAACACCTGGTGTGGTGTTTCCTCCTCTTGATGTAAAATAATTTTTTTTTATAGACCCGTTTGCATTAATTACAACATGGTATGTTCTGGGAGGGGTTCTGTATATATGTGTGTAGCGAAACTGCGAAAACTGTACTACACAAACTCTAACAAGCTGATATAGTATGTTCAGGTAGGTATTTTTACCACTCCTGAATATCTCACCTACATCTCTAATCCCCCCCCCACTTTTTTTTTCTTTTAACACCCTCCTGTCCTGAAGCTTCCCACAAAATATATTTTTTCACACATCCTAGTACACGTTTTATGAGATAAGATCCTCTTATGGGAGGATGTAGTTTGAACTTATGGGACAGTAGTATATCTAAAAATAACTTCACAAATCCTTGGAACTATTTCTAAAATGTACGTTGTAACTCTTTTTTTTTTGACAATCCTAGTAAACAAAAGACATAAAGGATTTTTGCATCTGAACTCACAGTCAACCTCATGTTATGATCATTTTATATTTTATCTCATCGAATCACTGTTAATAAAATTACATTGATTTGATTACTGTTGTGAAACTCACTTTTAGAAAGAGCCACTCTTCTCATTCGACTGCATACTTCGGTTGTATGTCTCTCGTACCAGCGATGGCTGTCCTTACAATACCTACAGAAGAAAACCAAAAAGGATATTTATTGCGGGGGAATACATTTATCTGGTTTTATGTTCTTTGTTCTTCATAAAAAGTTTTTCTACAATTTTTATTCAAAGAAGACCTCAAAGAAGAGAAAGTAAGTTTACACAACCGCCCTAACGATAAACATCAATCCTGGAGATTTTGCTAACCGCAACAAATTGATGAGCAGTCATATGGTATAGTGGGTCAGTGGATTGGGAATCACACTGGGTTTGATTCGCGATCCCGTGGTCTTTCCCATCCCTTGGTCATTATCAGCCCACCACTGGTCAGTATCTACAGTGTTTAAGATTCGTCATGTACTCATCTTAACAACTTGCTGAGAATTCAGTCAATGACTTCAAATTCCAATAAAAAAAAAAAACAAGTCAATTCTTCCCCAAGTAAAAATGTTGTCAATACAACACAATTATCTAATTTAACTTTACAACATTGAAATGAATCCCCTAATGAATGAGCCCAAATTGTTAAAACGTTTTAAAAGGTACAATATGAAAGATTTATTTAAGCAAACTGCACCGTGATCGATCTCAGGAGTGTGACACAGACATTTGTTCACAACACAAACAGTCATTTGCTTCACAAACATTTGGTTCTAGCTTCTATGAAGATCCTGCTCATAATTACAGAAGATCCTTTTTTGGTGCCATTTAACGTTTATCTCCGAAAGTGTTATTTAGAACCAACAATCAGATTTGGCATGACATTTATGACCAGCATCTGTACAAAGAACATCTACAACAGCAAATAACTTCGTTAGAACCACAAGTAATGCCATAAGTTTCAACAGTACCCACAAAACTACAAAAGGACCCAAGAAGAACCAAAAAGAGCTTAGTGGGTACTTTACAGCACTTTTATAACTGCACAGAACCAACAAAGAACTAACTGGAAGGCCACCGTGCTGCCTCCACTATCTTATTAAACCAAAAACTATATGAATATGTTTATTTATGAAGAATCCGACAAAATCTAAATTGAACTCGCAAGGACATGGTTATACGCATCTGTAGCATCTCTGCTTAACAAAAATAAGTGAATTATTATTAGTTATTATTAGCAGTGTTGGTTGTAGTATTAGCAGGAGAGTAGAGGTTCGATTATTGAACCAACCTGAGATCAGGACAAAGTCAGAGAGATTTATGGTTTGTGTAGCAGATTTGATGCTGATGGGTCACAGAGATAAACAGACAGACATTATGCTTTATTTGAAAGATTTGGGCTGTACCGGGGTGTAGCTGCGGCTCTGTGGCTGAATCCTCGACAAACACACTGTGAGTAAAACTTGCAGAGCTCAAACACACACGGCTGCAGCTTTCCTGTACTGATGCTGACCCGGCTCAAGAGCTGCTTTTCCTCGCTGCTTTCATTCAGGCTCTCCTTCTCAGTTCCGTGATGAAGCAGCTCGTTTCTCCATGGACACCCTGTCAACAAAACAACATCAGTGCAACAATTAATGAAGGAGACCTTTGTACATTGAGAATTACAGTGAGGTTTATTGCTGACTTAAGTCCATGCTGTAAAATAGTGCTTTGTGAAAAATGCCCTTTATTTCTTTGGCTCTAGAGCCATCTAGAGGACACTTTTCTGTTACAATCATTTGGATGAGAGCGCTGGTTCTCCTTATGTTCCTCTGCTGTGAATGAGGGCAGAACATCTGAACTGTTGACAGGAGCAGCAGGTTAAATCCACTTCTGTCGGAAGTACAATCGATAAGCTGCTGCTGCTCTTCATGAGACAGATGCATGGAGCCTATGTGAGTGCTATTATGGGTATTTAATATGCTTTTAACCTTCCCTGACCCAGACCATTCAGAACAATCTCTATGGAAAAGAATGGACCGTTGCCATGGATACTATCAGGGCTTTCGTTCTGACTCCTTTCAAATCAAATCAAATCATTGTCATGGCAACAATAAAATTAACCTGGGCGAATTGATGTGCCCTTGCCACTTAAGCAGAATGAAAGGTCAAAGCTGTCAGATTCAGCCATGTGTGCTTCAGTTGGTGCCCTATACATAGTTTTTTTTCCCCTATAGACACATTTTATCCTTATCAATGCATTCCATATTAAACTGCATTTTACCAATTTCAATCACAAATTTGAAACTATAGTTATATCATAATCAAAGTAACACTTTAAATTACGGTAGATGTAATTGTTAATATAGCAAAAGATAAATATTTTCTGCACTGCCCTGTAAAGCAGTAAATATGCCAAACTTTATTCCTTAATTTTGGATAATAATCGCCTAATTATTATGCATAATCAATTAGACAAAACAATTAAGTATTTAATTTTTCAAAATAATATATTTACTAACTATTTAAAGTTTTGTCAACAATAAAATTCCTTTTTTTTAAAGATTTCTTGTTGATATCACATTAACGTGTATTTTATAGTTTCTGCCACTAGAGGGACCTGTAAAACCAGCGTTGTTTTGGTTAAAGCATTAACTAAAAGATCATTTTCTATCTGTAAAAATTATACTTTAAACTTTGTTAATTGGTTCGTATAGTTTTATCCGAATAGCTAAGACGATATTTACATCGGCTGACATTTCAATGGGCAGCATGGTGTCACACAGTTGGTAGCAATGCCTCCTTTCTCTGTGAATAGAGTTGTCAAACTCCTGCAGTTTATTTCCAACTGTGCTTCAGGACACAGACACGTCGCTGGATCAGTGGTGTTTTGTTTAGGTTGTAGATAAACTGTTGGCCTTCCAGGAATTAGAGGTCATTTTGGAAACTTCTTTATTGGACGCTCCTTGTGCTTGAGTGGGTTTTCTCCCAGAGTCCATATAAATGCTTCTCTTGAATTAAAGACTTATGTTTGGATAATCAGCACACTGGAAAGCACAGAATACTGATGATACAGAAGGACAACCTTCTTTTAACAACTAGGACAAGAGCATGTTTACAACGACACGACGAGTGTTATAAGGTTGAGTAATGCTCAGAAGGCTGGTGATTGGCTGATAAGATATTGAGGGTGTAGTGGGAAAATGATTTCTTTGCCATCCATGTGTACACTTTTATTGTGATTTTATTAGTCAAATGATTCTTGTGCCATTTGATTTCTGTATACAGTTTCATCCTGGGTCTTCCTCTTGACTATGTCTCAATGCCACTCAGCCGACCTTAACATCTTGTACTGTGCCTTGAAGTACATGAAGATTCGAATATCTCTAGACCCCTAGGCACCACACCAACAAGCCATAACATCTCTGACCATAACGTAGGAATCAACTCTGGCGCCCGACATCCTACATACGTAAGGAGTCTAATCAGAAGGACATGAATGACGCACAGGAGGGTGGTCTCCACGTTACAAATAGAGGGCTCCAGAAACTGTCTGACATGTTCACATTGAGAACGCTGTTCTCTGTGCTTGTGGTCTTCTCACTGTGAATCATCAATAAAGAAGCTTCTTTTTACAAGGGTTTTCTGTGCTGTTTGTTTCCTCAAGACCATCTTTCTCTCTCTATCAGCAAAGTGAAGGCTCATTTCCACCACAAGGGATGCCCCCTGCCTCTAGTCCAATGTTAGCCAATCTAAGCTGGAGCCAGTGATACTTAACATGGACTTAAGGTGAATAATTCCTTGGAATAATAATCGTTTTCTTGTTTATTTGCTGGAAAGTTTTTTTTTCTTTCTGGTGCTATAGATTTTTTTTTCTCAGAATGAACATTTTATTCTGTGTTTGTCTGGTTTTGGTTCTGTTCAATTTCTTTCCTGCACCCCTGATCTATGGAGTGTGTGTCTGTGTGTGGTGAGAGCTTTACCTGGTTTATCAGGTCGGGATGCTTTAGTGAGCTCTTGGCTTCTTTTTGTACTTGTTCCTGTGGTCAGCCTCAAAAATGCCAACAGAATTGACGTGTTTGCCATGGGAGCACTGGTGTATCCTGTTGGTTTTGTTGGGGCGCTATCTTTTTTCTTTGCAGCAGCTGTGGATGTTGTTGTGGTGAAAGTTTCAGTTGACGTTAAAGTGACTGTAGTGGTCAGAGCTACTATAGGAGTCGATGTCGTTGTAGCATCAGTTGTTGGCAGATTCCTGGATGATACTATGGAAGAAAAACAGAGCATCAAGTTTTGTCTGCTCTTGTTACAATATTTCCATGTGAATATATAAATAATTATGGTTTAATTATATATTACAGATTATATTTACAGGAGTATCGTATGTTTTAATACGTCAAGATTTTAACTACATGAAAGAACATATGTTTTCACCTCCGTCAATCAAATCTGTTTTTAAAACAAATACTAATAACTGTTAATATTCTCGATGAAATATAGATACCTCTATTCCTGTCAAAGTCTGTACTAGTTTTAGGCCACTCTACAAGGTCACTGCTGTTAGGCAGGTCATGCCACCCTAGAAAAACACAGCTCTCATAATTCAGTCACATTATCCTTTCCACTACATCTAAATTACACATTAATACACATTCACTGAAATGCATGAAACTATGCTCCCGGACTCAAGAAAGCTTATATTAAAAATATATGAATAGTAATTTAAACTCACTCACCAAAGGGCAAAAACGGAAATGTCATATTGCCTACAGAAAAAAAGGTAAATGTTAGATTTGATGGGTACATTTCCAAATTATGTAGATCTCTATTTTTTTTACAGGCTGTACCTTTGGGTATTACTTCAGTGATGGTCTTATTAAACAGAGGGGTTACAGAGCTCACGTCCCACAGCTTTGAAAGATCACTATCTGAACACAGCCCCTTTTGTGAATATCTCAGCCATTTGCGTTTTTAGATTAGATATGGCTTTAGAATTCACTTTTTACATATTATTTTAAGGTATTTAAGGTAAACTCACCTGTCTTTCCAGCCATTACGCAGATATAAATGCACTCAGAGCTGTTCTTCTGACTGACTGGAATTATTAACGGCACAATTAATGTAAAAAGACTAAATAGTGCTTTATCTTGATTAAATATGTGGTATGTTCAAGTTAGCTTAGTAATCTCAGTAGTTCTCAATGAAATGCCTTATACCTGAGAGTATGGAACTGGACTTAAAGAGTTCCTGCAGGTAACTTGTGGAATTTCCCATCACATCCAGTAGAACAGCTGTGAAACCTTTAACACATTCATACATAGCATATAAAATACAGGTAAAAAGCAAAACAAAAACAGAAGAGGACCTGAATCTGAAATGCATTTAACATTTGATTATTTTATTCACTTGTCCACCTATATTCCATTTCTAATGGGGAATGGGGAAAACAAGCCCTCGGCAGGTCATCTGTTTGAACGGTCATCGGTCATACTTTGAACTTTTAATATGAACAAACAATGCAAATATCAGAATCTTGTCATTTTTATTGTTATAGGTTTGTATGTATTATATACATGCCTACTGTGAAGTTTTCGCAGGGGATTATTGTGTGGGGTTGTTTTTCAGGAGCTGAGTCTTAGATAGTGAATGAAACTATGAACACTTCAGTGTACAAAAAGGTATTTGAACAATACCATTTTCTGGGGAGGAAAACAGAACTGGTGTAATGTGACAGTGTTTTCTGGAACAAGTGAGAGACCAAGCAACGGCATTCTGTACAGACTGCGGTCAAGTAAAGTGGTGGTGGACATGCCAGTATATGGAGAGAGAGAGAGAGAGAGAGAGAGAGAGAAAGCCTAAGTAATGACATTAGATGGTCAACTTTTACATTCTTTCACGTATGCTACAAGGAGGAAAGGGGGTACAGCACTGCCATGTCAAGTGGTAGATAGACCTAAAGGTCACCATAAATACACAGCTCTACAATGATAACTAGAATGTAAATGTACAATTTTCATTGTAAACTGCCAGTTAATGGCTTTAACTAAAATCACAAGTTGGACGAATAGGTAGAGTTTTACCTGTGAGGTCATTGGTCCTGTTTGTCACACAGTAACAGTATCTCAAAGGAAATAAACTGCTCTCAATGTCCTGAAAGTTTGAGACTACACAGACACAGAATTACGTCACAGTTGTGTTTAAATTTGATGTTGATGTGTATATTGGGAGTGGATGTGTTGTAGCTACTGTTATAAACCAGCAGTGTGAGCTTGTGGAGAGCCAACGAGCTGTGAGAGGTCACCGAGAGCAAAGAGAAAAGATGCTGGCAACCTGAAACACAGTTTTCATTCAGGTTTAATAAGAAAATGCAATATTTATTTAACTCATTGACTGTGTTCTTGAAAGAATGGGTCTCTCTCTGGGTCTCAGATAGGAAGCCATTAGTGTAATAAGTCTATACTACTCTGCCAAGAATTCTGAGGTTGTCACTCTTCTGAGCTCCAAACTTCATGTTTAGCTCAAGAACGTAGCATAGCTTCATGGAATTGGACTCTTTGGTGGAGTAGCTGCATTCAAGCCATGCATGACCAAGTGCGATGCAAAGTGATGTAAAATACACAACCACTGGAGACATATTCTCTGAAAAGTCAAATCATACTTTTGGGTTTCTCGGATACTGGCAAAATAGTACTGCTACATGCCTACTGTGAAGTTTTCGCAGGGGGATTATTGTGTGGGGTTGTTTTTCAGGAGCTGAGTCTTAGATAGTGAATGAAACTCTGAACACTTCAGTGTGCAAAAAGGTATTTGAACAATACCATTCTACAAAAAGTTGTGGGAACTGTTTAAGAATGGCCCCTTCCTGTCTCAACATGACTGACCAACAGTGAATAAAGACTTTCCTGTGGCTCAGTTGATAGAGCATTGCGCTGACAACGCAAAGGTTGTGGGTTCAGATCACAGGGAAAGCAAGAACAGACAAAAACATTTGTTCATTCATTCATAATGTAAGCATCTGCCAAATGCATAAATGTAAAATGTAAATGTAAAGAAAGGTTCATAAGGAACAAGTCTCAGCACCCCTTTGCATCGAACCCTAGCATCTCACAAAAGAGAACATTCACAACATTCTCCAAAACATTGAGGGAAAACCTACTGAGAAGAAAGGAAACTTTTGCAGATTATTGAGCTAATGTTATCTTAAACCCTAGAAATTGTGGATTAAGTGAAGTTTATTGCCATCTATGAATAAATGGATTGATTAAAAATAACCAATGTTTAGTATTGATCTGTAACATGTTTTTGAGCTTCATGTAAAAATTGTTACGCACAAAAAAAAAACCTTTGCAGCTAAAAAGACACAAAGGCACCTCTACAGTGTTACACAGATTCTCACAAACTGTATCTACAAACGGTTTATTGATTGGCAATATACAATATAATATGTGTGCAGGTTACCTGGGCGTGAAGCGTTGATGAGAGTGTTGACGAGTCCAGTAAGATCAATGGAGGTAGGGTCAATGTGCTCTGCAGGGATCTCTGGGTAAATTGAAGATTACACTGATATATAACCTGTGGAACCCTGTCAGCTATCGATCTCCTAAACATTCTTTACAGTCCCGTAAAACACAGTTTAATCACACAGACACTCAAGCCCTGGCTGATCACAGACACACTGGGCTCCTTCGGTCCAGACTGACCTGGTCATTTGCACTAAACGACAGAGGAATGGCATAAAGACTTATGTGAAGCAGTGCTTGTCATCAATGAGAAGGTCTCTGTTTGGTTACCTGTGGACACCAGCAGCTCTCGTTTCCCCATTTCCCTCAAATGGCTTTGTTTTAGAACTAAAGAAGGACAGATTCTTTTTTTAGGGGCAGATTTTTATTCATGTAAAGTTTTCTAGGGTAAAGTGACCAACCTTGTGTGTGAATGAGGAGCACAGTAACGATGAGAACGCAGATTCTGAGTATAATCCCATGTTTGATTCTTGCCATCTCTGTAAAATAAACTACTTTATTAAAGATATATCACGAATAAGCCAGAAAAATGCCTTTTAATGAAGCACGTGAATAGACAAAATAGACTTATTCAACATTTTAGAACTGATCATAAAAAATTTAACTTTTTTTTTTTTAAAGATGACCTTATTTAACTCCACAAAGTGCATTGAAGGATATAGTGATATGTACATTAGTGAAAATAACATATTCTTGTTGTAAACACCTATAAATACTTTACTGTAAATGGCCAGAAATGTTCAGAGGGAAAAGCCACGAGACAAAGAAAGTTTTATCCTTTGCGTTCATTTCCAGAGAGAGCGGATCATTCCCAGTAAACTCAATTAACCTCCATCATCTCTCCACATTAGTTCAAATGAGTCTTTCTCTGCTTCATTAAAATGAAACACTTCATTAGTCTCAGAACAGCATCTACTCGATCCTACTGAGGAAATGTAACTAGAGTAAATATCTTTCTGACTCTTTGTTAGTTACACTCTTCAATGACATCTGCTTTATTGAAACATATCAACAGTAGAAACAAATGAAGTAAACTGTCCTTTACTGTAAAGCAACTACATTTAAACTCAATTAAAAATAAAACAGTAGGTAAATACATACAACACAATCCTTTAATTTAGTAGAAAGTGAATAATATTTAAACACTGAATTAATAAACACTCTCAAGTAATAATCATTGCATTGCTCTATTACTAAATCTTTTCGAAGAGCACGTGAAAGCTCAATCACTGAGAGTGTGAGAGGAAGAAGGGAATAAAAACTGCCTCACTCACCTGCAGAGAGGAAACAGACACAGCAGGACACACACAGCCGTCTGTTTGCTGTCCGCTGTCTCTCTTGCAGACACACACACACACACACACGCACTCGAGCAGCAGGGCATCATGGTCCTGTGAGACAGCGACCTGCTCTAACAGGCCTCCGGTGTGTCACCTGAGCTCAGCAGGCAGACACACACACACACACACACGCAGAGATACTCTCACAGACACAGAATCCATTCGCTCCCACAAAGAAACCCTCAGATGCACTTTCTCCCACTCTCCAATGCTGACCACTTTCTTTCGTATTATAACTTTTAAACATTCTTTTTGATCAAAAAACCCAGAGCGAAGCAATAAGTGCTCAGTGATCCAGACTGTGTCTACTGAGATTGAGAATGTGAAGCCAGACTGGGCTCCAGGCGTTCCTGTTACTGCATTGTGACTCGACAGAAAGCTGAGGGAATCAGACCAAATCCAAATATTTTTATCCAGCAATCCCTGGCTATTATAAATAAAAAGGCATGCGCTTATAAAGAAACAGTCACTGGATTCAACGATAAAAAATGTTTCTATAGGGTCAACACCCTTGAAGTACAACACTCAGAGATGTCTGCAGATTTGTATTGAGCATCAGATGGCTATTTCATTTTTGTTCTTTCGGGTATCTATGTAAGTTTATATTTCTCAATGGTTTTGTAAAAAAGAAAAAAAAAAGCCCTCCTTCAAACCACGTTTTGACCACTGCACCTATAAATGCTGAATGAAAGCAGTCACCCTGCCATACCAAGTTTTCTGAACTTCAGTAGTTAGGGTGTGCCATTTTTTAAAAATTTGACTGAAATTGCACTTTTTTTATTTCGAATGCACTTAATCTGGAGTACCTGGAGGAAACCCAAGCAAGCACGGGGAGAACATGCTTCCAGGAAGGTCACCGGCGAGCCTTGAACCAGCAACCATCTAATTGGAAGGCTACTATGTGCTATCCACTGCGCCACCATGCCGCCCTATATCTAATTTAATCTTTTTTTGATTTTATTTGAAGTGACACTTTGTTTGAAATATTTTGATGTACTTTAATCAGAAAAAAAGAAAAGAGAGGGGAAGTTATCAGCCATCACGAGATACTGCAGTTACAGAGTGAATGAATTAGGTAGCATTCAAGAAGAAAATAGAAATAGCTAGCATTAGCATTCTGGTAAGATATCAAAGAGATAGTCAAAATGTGCTTTGTCAACCAGTGGGTTAACCGGACCCCAATCAGACAAAAGTTGTAGATTCAGGAGATCATCTGGTGGCCGCAGCACAGCAAGTTTAAGCATTTGTACTCACCTGATCACCCTTGCTAGATTTGTTGAGGTTCAAAAATTACACGTGAGCTGTTTTATTATATCTTTATTACTAACTGGTGCAGTTTGAACATAAAAAATTAAGTTCATCATAACATTTGCATATTATCTCATCAAAGGAAACTCTGGCCTTGACCAGAATGTAAATAAAGGTTATTGGTCAAAGAACCGGAATGAGTATAAGAGCATAGAAGGCCACTAGTGTAAAATCATTTTTTCTGAAACCAAATACAAGACAGAACAAAACCATTTTGGAAATGCACAACCGAATAGGTCCTAGCAGAATGAACACATGCTTAGTGATACAGTGGAGAGCAGAGTGATGAATGGATGGCCTGAAAAGTAAAATGATGGATGGCTTGATTGGTGATGAGGACTGCCAGAGGCACAAACAATAAACCGCAGTGTACTGTGTCCATGCACGTCAGCAGAAATCAGACCATTAACATTATAAAATATGGGACTGGACTGTGACGTCAACAGAGTTTCAAGTTGGAGATATAAAACTTAGAGAGCCTGTAATGAGGAATCTGTTGAGAACGATTTAGAGTACAGTTTCATCCATTTAAACATTTTATGACGTCTGAACGATAAAGCAATACAATTATATTGTATAAAGGTCTTCTTCGTGACATCAACCACCCCAACAATGGTTATTTAAGGGCCTCTGTTTCAGTTTTTCCATTTTAAAGCTCCTGTAGATAATCAAATAGCTTTTGGAGTGACTCAGGGCTTTGTTTCAGGACCAATTCTTATCTTTCTACGTAGAATACAACACATATCTTTGTATAACTGGCTATGTTCATATGAAGCTGACTACTGGGCTAAATGTTGATTTCAAACCCTGGCTGTGAAGAGATGTAATCACATACGCATTACAATAGCAGTGTTTTAAAAAAAAAATCATTTAAGTGTTTAGGCAAATTTTAAATTTTCATTGTTAATAAATGTTCCAAAAATAATTCAGTTTAAACACTCTTGAGATAATGATGGTTTCCAAAAAATAAGGGACCACACTTCGGGGATACCAACTTGTTTTTTTTTTTTTTTATCAAGGTGCTGTTAAGTGGTCCCTTTATTTTGTGTCTTCTGTTCTTTTCTGTCAGTTACATTATTTGGACCATCACTATATTAAGATTGATCTGACCACAATCCCAAAATGATGCATTGTTCTTAGAAACAAATAACTATTAATATCCAGTTCCAAAGATCACATGTGAAAACAAAGGAAAATACCCATGTGAATTAAAATTATTGGTATTTTGCATATGGCTTTGTTTATTGAATCTCTATACTTGCTTTTTGCTATTTGCATTTATGTAAATTCATTCATGTTCTGAATCAAACCAGCATATAAAAATGTTGCTTTGTAGCAGTAAAAAAATGTTTTCTGTGCATCAGTTCCCTTGGGTCTGAGGTCATGTCCAGACATGCATGGGTATTTTACATTACTACATTTTCATTTGGTTTATCAAACAAAAAAGGTGGCTCTATTATTTTAACCCCAAAGACAAATTGGCCAATCAGAGGTCTCAAAATTGGTTTTCTGTTTACAAAAAAAGATATTTTGACCTATGAGAGGCCTCAAAAGTAATTTCTGGTATACAAAAAAAAAGACATTTTGGCCAATCAGACACATCTAAAGTGGTTTTCGGTATACAAAAATGACAATTTGGCCCATGAGCGGCCTGTAAAGTGTTTTTGGTGTGAAAAGAAAATTATTTTGGCCAATCAGAGGCCTCAAAAGTGGTTTCTTGTATACAAAAATACAAGTTTTTGGAAAACTGTGGACTAATGACAAAAATGGTTGGTTTTAAAATAAGCAGGCTAGTGTGGACTGAGACTCTATTGTCTTGATACAAATGATTTGCGATTATTCTGATCGATATTATGACTTAACATTGATCAGTTCCCTTCTGATCCCTTCTTTAAGAAAGGAAATGAACATCTGACTAAGGAAATTGTTGATTGGAATACCAGGAATCAAAAGTATGTAATCACTAATTTTCAATTTTTTTTTTCTGATGATGGCAAATTTGAGGAAGACTTATATTTTCCTTCAAACTTATTCACAACACTAAAAGCCATTTTGCCAAATGTGTAATATTACCACTGAAGGTTCAATGTGAAATATTTAGTAGAGATGAAATTTCACAACTGTTTCACAGATGGCACCCGTTCACAGAACCATGCTAAAATTCACTGGGCTCCTGAGAATGGGCCATTTTTTTTTTTTTTCAGAATTTCAATTGTGAAAGTGATTACAAACTTTTGACTGGTGGTCAGTTGCTGAACATAGCAGTTACCATTAACCAAAGACAAAACAATAACCAGGTGCTGTGTCACATTTTTATGTTAAGTGACTCAAATCTGTAAAAATAATATAAAAATTGGATAAACTGATGTGAAAAATACTCACTAAAAACAATAATAAAAGAAAACTTTAACTGATCCTTCCTCACCCTGGAATAACTTTTGTAGTAACCATGGGAAATAGTCTTTGATATGGCAGAATTATGCATCACTTGCAGACAGGATGTGCTCAGTGTTTAGATACGGCTAGATACGTGCAGTTTCCTCCGTTCCTGATTTGGTCCAAAGATGGCTAAAGTCTGCAAAAAATGACATTTCCCAGAGTAAATTTCCTGCTGAGCTTAGTGAAAAGATTGGAACAGTGTGCAAAAAGAACATAAAGTGAGCTCAAGATGTTCAGAAGAAGAAGTCCACTCCTCAAACTGAACTAACCAAAGTAAGTGCAAAGCAGAGGAGCTTTTCCTTAGATGAACCATGCACTCCATGCATATGAAAAGATGTTCGAATAGAAAAATAAATGTATACAAAAATGGCATAGCATCTGTTGTGTTCTCTTCCTTAAAAGTTCCCAGTCCAATATAAGCTCACAATCTCAATCTGCCAAGTGCAGTGTCTACCACTAGAGATGAAACGCATGCATTCCATGCAGTGCTCTTTGCTTTCAGTAGAGCTGCAGAAGCCTGGAATAAAACTGATTCTGCAATACTCACTCCACTTCTGTTCAAAATCGCAGATAGAAAACTACAATTTGTGGTTCAAATAAACACCCCACCCCCACCCTGCATTATAGTACAAAATCACCTGCATTGATGACTTGAAATTACCAACAGTGAGCGAATGTGGCCCAAGGTTTAGCCCTGCCTTTGACCTCGTGTAACCCTAACAAGCATTTTAACAAGCTCATTCTTATGAATAATTTAAGTATAGCAGTGCATTTGTTGAGTATAGTAAAGCGTACTAGACGAGCTGTTCAAGGAAGGACTCTGGGTCAAAAAGATGACCAAAGTTTGAGATTATACCTTGGATGAACACACTGGCCTTTTAGCAAGCCGCATGCAAGCCGCATTTACTGCATAATTAGTTTGATTAAGATAATTCCACCTGAGCTCATTTGGTTGATGACAAATCCAATGTCTGACAAAAATATGGAGAAAAGAGAGGATTTGTGGTGCGCTATTTATTTGCTGTTTCCTGTTCGATGTCACTATGAAAATGTGTGATGAGCGCCATCGAGCGGCTCTTTTAAGTCCTACTTATCAAAACAGCCAGCTTTCATTGGTCGTTCTCCTTGTGAAAAACTATTCCGATATAGCAGTGTGAAACTTTTTTGTGGGTGCCATTCGTGGGCTCCCATTGGCGCCTATGATTTCAATCAAGGAGTGTTCGCTCACAAACTTTGAAATGCCTTTAATGCTTTCTGGTCAAAAATTTCAAAATGAGCGTAACTCGTAAATTTATGACGAATACCCGTCTTCCATTTCAGGTCCCAACATCTTAATTTTAATCCAATCGCAGTATTCGATCTATACCCACAGGTATTGATGCCAGAACTGTGTTTGTATTTAAGTTCCAAGATCTAGTCCATGAGATGGAAAAATGTTATCTGCAGAATGGTTTACGCCTCAGCATCTACAGACGAAGTTGCTGTTGTTCAGAATAACTTCCACTTTGTCATATATTCCACTTTGGAACATTTGTGAATGCAAAAATTTCACATCTGGACTTGTTTCACAGATAACATTATATCAACGAACCATGCTGGAATTTCCTGTGCTCCTGAGGGCAGCCCAATCTTCACCTTTTGCCTTTAAAGTGACTGTAACATTTGAATTAGATTTTTAGGTTTCTTATGACTTAAAAAAAGAATAACACCACTAACCCTATTAATTATTTGTTTCCATCATGTGAAGCTTGATGGAATTACAAAACATCGATAGAGTAGAACCTGTAATCCTCTGAAAATACATGACGGTCAGGTTCTTGGCATGCTAGTCTGTTTTTTTTTATATTTTAGATATGGCAAAATATTATGTAGGGTACCTTTCAAATGAAATTCTAATTTACTGAACTTGACAGAAATTTGCATCTTACAAAATGGTGTAGTGGTGGAATTGGGCGTCCTTTAACCGGAGGGTTGGTGGTTTGTTAACCAGCCACGTCTGCAAGCTACTCTACCCGCATTGCCCTGTATGTATATATGTGACTGGTGAGGTGTTTTTTGGTGATGGTCAGGAGGCCATAGACGCGAAATGGCAGCCATGTTCTGTCAGACAACCCTAGGGCAGCTGAGGGCCGCCAGAATAGCTCATCACCAGCAGTGTGTGAATATGAAGTGAATGAATTTGAAAGCATACTTGAGCGTCTAGAAAAGCACTATATAAGTTGAAGGCGTTATTATTATGAAATTACCATGTTTTGGAATTGTAGTAAATCTTGGAATACCTCATGTTGTATTAAAACCGATTTGGGCATATATTAATCAATTGTAGTTTAATTAAATCAAATTGTTGCTATTGATTATCCAATAGCACTATGCCATATTGCGATCAGTTTTATCTCAGTACATATCTTACAGCCCTACTCAGCAGGGGTAAAGCGTGTAGAGGATACATATTAATAATGACAAGTTTTATGTCCAAATCTTCACATGTCTCTTGTGCTGTACAGAGTCTTCAGGCTTTGAAAAGAGCTTGGGGGTTTGTTCAAGGTGGGGTTCCCCACGCTCCATCAGAGTGGAAGCCGTCTCCGGTGGAGGACGCAGGCACTGGTCCGCTAGGAGTGAAGGGGTCTGTGTCTGTGTCTGTCTCGCCCTCAGCTAAATATCTACGTTCACGGCTCCAGCTTGACTCTGGGGCATTTCCTACTGTTAACCCTGAGTTCTTCCCAGTGACCTCCTCCTTCTCTGCAGAGATGCTGAAGCCACTGGGCGAACGCTCCAGCTCCTCGTGAGTGACAGACAGCAACGAGAGTGGTGTTCCCACTCTCTGGCCTCCAGATTGACTGAGGTTGGCAGAAGGGGAGTGGCTTGGCAGTGGACTGATGGGCAGGACAGTGGGTCTGGGTGGTTGTGTGTAATATTGACTGTTGTGTACTGGGGGGCCGTAGCTGCAGTAGACTCGGTCGCCGGCGACACTGACTGTCAACGTGGGATCGCAGCGCTCCATGGTCATGTGACCCGGGCATGTGAGGTCATGTTGCATATGCATGTCCACCAGGAAGTCGAGTTTCTTTTCCATGTCTTCCACCTGAGAACAGATGAGGATGAGTCGAGACGCATGGGTTTCATGATGCTATTGTGAGGTGAATGCTAGTACCTGTCTCTCCACCCGCACAAATCTACCCATCATGCTTTGATCTTCAGGATCAGGCAGACTCGCTTTGGAAAGATACGACTCGTGTCTGAGAGAAGTACGGAAATTGTCCATTAGGGAGTCAGCTCATATATGTGACCAAACAGGTGGTCTCAGCAATATCTTTACATTATGTGATATCTAAAGATTCAACAGTTTACTTTGAGACTTGCCAAACTTAAAGCCATCATTGATCACTGTCAAACAAAGCGTTCGTGTGGTCAGGAAAGTATTGCACTCATTAAAAAAATGCAAATAGGGAGGGAAGGAAAGCCAATTATTATCGACACACAAACATTTTAAATCATTTATTTTCTCAAAGAAAAAGAAGGAATTCGGCTTTAGGGCCTTGTTGCAATGCAACATTAAAGGTTAAAACACACTGCCAAAAGTACAGTTACAAGTACAAAAGTAAAGCTAATTTGTGACTCGTAAAGAGGAAAAAATGCATACATCCAGCTATTTTGAGATCAGATTCATATGTGGAAATAAATCAAATCTGCACCAAATTGACTAATGTAAACAGGCAAATCAGATTTTCCGATGCCTCACAAACTCAATGACCTTAAACTGAGACTGAAAATTTAGTTTAGCTTCATAATCTCACCTGAAAAGTGTGTTTGGAGGAGCTTCCAATAATCGGCTGTTATTTCATCTGTACCCATCTTTTCCACTTTTTGCACAACCACAACATCCTGGCAACCTTGTGAATGTTGCTATGGCAAGTGAAACTTGGCATGCATCAAATTGGAACTGAGCATCAAGGGCTGCAGTATAATTGAGATCAAAATCTGTCAAAGGACAGCATTAAAAAATAAAGCATTCAAGTCTCTGATTCTGACAGTAGTCAGAGCTGCCTGTGCAGAGAAATGCTGCTGCATGGCTTTTAACTGGGACTAAGAAACGAGAGCACATTACTCCGATTTTAAAGTCATTGCACTGGCTCCCGATTCACTTTCACATTGATTTTAAAATTCTCTTATTTGTTTTTAAATCTCTTCATGGTCTCACCCCTCAATACATGTCTGACATGCTCCAGCCCCACTGCCCAGCCCGCTCTCTAAGGTCAGCTGACCAGTCTCTCCTGGTCGTCCCAAAAACACAGAGAAAGCTCAGGGGGGACTGCTCCTTTTCTGTCGCAGGTCCCAAACTGTGGAACAAACTGCCTTTGCACCTTAGACAGATTGATTTTTTTATGGTTTTTAAGTCATCCTTAAAAACACTTCTTTTTACTCTGGCTTTTAACTCTGTCTGAGTTGTTGACTTTTACTTGTTTTATTGTTCTTACTTCTGACTGGTGTTTTTATTGTGTGGTTTTATATTTCTATGCTTTATCAAACTTTTATTTATTTTATGTTACTTCACTCTATTTTTATTAGCCCTACACCTCATAGGCTGTGTACAGCACTTTGGCTGACCCTGTTGTTTTTAAAAAGTGCTATATAAATAAAGATGGATTGGATTGGATTAGTGTGAACAAGAAAAGGTCTGAAATCCTTAGTTTTATTTCCATTTTATTGTTTATATATGAACAATAAAAAAGGAATAAGCAGGCAGGAAAATAAATGAACGAATGTGTATATATTCCATACACAAAAATGACCTCTGGTTTATTTTTATACTGTTTTGTCCGGCCCGTGGTGTAGTGGATGGTGCGCCGAACATGTATGCGCAGGGCGACATGGGTTAAAATCCCAAACTAATTGTCGTTTCCCAGCCTTCTCCATCGCTCTACCTGCTTCTTTTCCTATCATGCTTTTTCAATTCTGTCAAAAAGGCAGAAATAAAGGCAAAAAGGCAGAAAATAAATCAACGTGAAAAATAAAAAAAATAAAGATACCATTTCACCAATTCAGGAATAAATTTTGAAAGAGCTTCAAAAGTGTTTTTTAAGATTAACTGATTATTGTTCTTGAAAAAAGCGCATATTAATATCAAGTTAAAGTATACAGAGGAAAATATTTATATATAAAATATACAATAATATACAAATAATATCCATATCTTTGGCTCCTCTGTACTTTACCTATTTGTAATGTTTTTGTCTATACTCTCTAGGGAATCCATTTGAAATAATTACACAATTTGAAGTGTACAAGAAGATTTTACCTTGGAGACTGCTGTGAAGAGTAGGGGAAGGGTGTTTTCTGTGGTTTCTTGTGTTTTGGGGTGAGAGACGGTCCAGGGGTCAGGATTAGATCTAATCTAAATATCAAAACATATTTTATACACAATTAGAACACACAGGGCCACTGTACACTATTATTCAAAAGTATGAAATCATAATTACTTCCTACATCAAGATAATGACTAAACAGAATGATTCAACCAGAGGTTCTGACTGGAATATAGTATCCAGCCTCTAGATCTGAACCCTACTGAGCTGTTGTGGGGACAACTTGAGCTTGAGGTATGACAGCCCATCGTGCCAGTACACTTTACAGCAAAATGAAATTGTTGTTTCTGAAGAAAACATTGCAATCTTTTCTACCAAACCTCCCAAACTTATTAATTTCTATAAAACTAATATGTGTAATTTCTGACCAAAAAGGCTTTTGAATGGAAGTGTCTGTGTAATACCGTGTCTGTAGATATTTGATTCTGGTCAGCATGTCCAGATGCCCAGCAGAATACTGCTCAATCACGTCCTTCACATCATACGGTCGCAGAGTCTCCTTAAAACGCTTCTTACTCAACAAGAACATCATGATCCTATGAACAGACAAACTGTGTCAGCAAGAGGAGATTTTTCTTTCCTAAGATCATAATGTTTGCACTTGGTAAGGCTCGTCAAAGCAGCAGTTCATTACAGAAAGGGTTACTTGTCCACCCATATTTAATAAAAATTAGAAAAAAGACTGAATTTGAATTTCGATTTTACAAACTTTAAGCATCAGAGTGCCAGTCTCTATATCTCTCATGATTCTAAAAAAGAATCATTGATGTGTATTCTTTCATTTTTGTATGGTGGCGTTCCCTTTTTCAGTAGTACACAGTTTTGCTCTCCAGACGATTTGACGTGTTTTCATACCGCTGCGCTCTGATGACGAGTTTAAGAGTTGGAATCATCTCCTCCAGCAGTATGTCAGGTGGAAAACCCTTCTCATCTGGGGTAGGATCAGGGAGAGTTCCAGTGTCTACAAAGAAAATCAGAAAAATGCTCAGATGCTGTAGAATTGTGCAGTATATTTTTATAAACAATGATGGTAATGAGTAATCTTTTTATGTTTTACAATCATTTAACAGCTATGCAGCTGATATCTACCAAATCTAATTTAAGAGGATGGAATTTCAATTTTAGTAATAATATGAAGGAGTGTAACAATATAATGTGGCAAAATATATCGCAATACAAAATTGTTACAATACGTATCGTGGAGCTACTTTGAGATATCGTCAAGGAGCTGAGGTGTATTTGCTTCTTGGAGTCATTGTGATTCTAGTCACTTCTGAAACTTCTTTAACTTCTCTTCTTGTTTTACGTAATATTTACTAGGAGACAATTATCCTTTACTCACAATTTGAATGAGAAAGATTATAAATTAGTTCTCTCCATAAAAAAGATGACTTAATGCAAACATTAACACTACCCCCTAGTGGATGGGCGGTATAAATGCTATCATACAAATCAAACAAGACCGTAACCTTCTTAGCTTTGTGTATCATGGACATAAAATCGAGGTATGTATCGAATCATGAGTGTATCACACCCCTGATAATATGTGTACAATTTTAAATAAAGATAGCAGCAGGATAGAAAATCTCTTTTTTTCATTTTTGTTCAGGTCATGCAGGAAAAATACAATTTTCTTAACAGCTCACCCATAGAAACATGTTGAAAAAGTAGTGTGTGTGCGTGTGTGTGCGTGCGTGTGCGTGTGTGTGTGTTACCCTCTGAGCTCTGTCTGAGGGTGTAGGCCTTCATCCTGAAAGCTGTCCTGAATCTCTCTCTGTTGCTAAAGCCTGCTGGTTTCCCCTCTTTGGACGGGCTTTCCTCTATAGCTTCAGGGAGGCCCAGGTTGCCCGGCACAGTCTCTGTTTGTGCCGAGGGCATCATCACACGAGCTCTCACTGTTGACGGCCTTGGAGTTGAGAGCCGCACACGATCCAGCAAACTCAGCTTCTGACTGGTCCAGAGACAGAAAAACACACATCTGATAAATCTCATAGCTCACAACACAATGGCTTCTCTTAATTTGTTTTGGCTTTTAACTGTTACCAGAGCTGAGCGTAAACTAGCAAGAAGTTTCAGTAACTTAGAAAATATAGGAGACAAACACAGTGATATTTGAGAACTGAAATGAAGTTTATATAATGTATGGAAAATGTGCAAGAATTATTTAAGCAAAAGGCATCTGCATAAATTTAGGGACCACAAAAGAAAAAAATAACTCAATATTTCGTTCAGAATGTTGTACTTGTTCCTTTACGTAAGTAGATTTTGAGGAATGTTTAGGGTCGTTGTCTTGTTGAAAGATCCAGCCCTGTCACAACTTCAACTTTGTTACTGATTGTTATCTAGAAGCTGCAGGAATTAAGTGAAATCTAGATTCCCAGCCCCTGCACTGGCCATACAGCCACATATGCATACCGCTCCTTGTTTTATCCGATAGATGGTCTGTGGGTTGACTGTGTCCATCCTGCCAGGGCTCTAGAGTGCGACCAATTTGGTCGCATATGCGACCTAATTTCTCAATGGTGCGACTAAAAAAAAATCAAAGGTTGCACCGGTGCAACCCGTCGTTCGAGGGGAAAAAAACGAAACTCCGTGAGTCTCCCTGTTCAACAACAGACACACATCGTGGTCTAAACCAATCAGAGATAGTGAAGAGTGTATCCCGTCCCACCCCCCCCCCCCTGATTGGCCGTGGTCCAGATATTCCTGTATGTGTGAGAACGTACATTTGAAAATGCATGTGATGCAGTCAGACAGAGAGAGGTGAGTCCATCAGGTAAACAGTGGATGTAGCCGCGGATTACGAGAGAAGATGAAAAGAACGATTGACAGATTTTCATTAAGAAAGATAAGTTAGGGCCTGATCGTGAAAATCATAACCAATGCTCTGACACGGAGCCATCAACCTCCCCTGTGACTGGCTCTAATACATTTAGAATCGAAACTATAAACTTCAGAATTTTCTATAAAACACATAACATGCCGCGATAAATGCACTGCTCAAGTGTCCCCTCTCCCCGCTGCCTTACAGCTTCAGGCAGCAGATCATCAGACGAGGCCGAGATGAGAATTAAGTTTTACGTTGCCTACAATATTGCAAAAGAAGAACTCCCCTTCACTAAATTCAAGTCCGAAATAACTCTTATGAAGAAAAATGGCTTGAACGTTAACCCGACGTACAGCAATGATGTCGCGCGCACCCAATTTATAGGAGTCATCGCAGATACATTGAAAAAAAGACGTCTGTGCAAATTGTGAACAGTGCGTACATGGAATTCCTGATCGACGGAGACACATATATCGCCAAAAAGGAATGCGTCATTGTGTACAGTCGTATCTTGCGGAAAGGAAGACCGATGAATATATTATTGAACACATTGAGGTCGAGCATGCTCATGCCCAAGGTAAGCCATGTCATGTCATGGAGCCTATGTCAATAATATGCCTACCGTCTCGTTACTGCATTAACCATAATATTCTGATACTTAAAAATAAAAAATAAATAAATAGGCTGCATTATAAACTCTTGATCTGGGTAGTAAATGGTATTATCGTTTTTATTTGTTTAATTAGGAATTAATGCTGCTTCAAAGAAAGCATTTGCTGCTCTTGGGGACCAAAATCAGTTTAAAGTTTAAATTTCAGCTCAGTAAAGCACTTTAAACACTTTTTCAGTAAGTTTTAGTTACCTTTCTTGTGGAATTGTGCTTCAAATAAAGAACTTTATTTTGACCAGGTTGTTAGTTAATCATTTACAAGTCAATATTGTCTATGGACAGTGATTTAAAAAAAATAAATGAATAGATAACTAAAAAAAGTGAACTTGTGACAATGGGGTGTTAAATGTGATGCGGTTGAAAATTTGGGTGCACCTAACTTTTGTGCTGGTGCACTTAAGAAAAAAATGTAGGCGCACCAGTGCAACCAGTGCAAAAAGTTAGTCTAGAGCCCTGCCTGCGCTTCTGCTTATCTGAGATTTTTCTTGGTCTGACCAAAACGGTGTTCTGGTCTTCCTCACGATGTTCCACACAGTTGAAACCAAGAGCTTAAACCTTTGAGACAAGTTTCTACAGTCTTCCCCTAAACCATGATGCTCAACAATCATTATTTTCAGGTCATCAGAGAGTAGTTTTGAGCCTCCCAAAACTACTTGCCACTCTTTAGAGAAGATGCAAAGATGAGAAACACTTATAACTGACTCCTTGAAATACTTTCTCATGATTAAATTCATCTGTTTATGGAGGTTAAAGGTCCAGACTCATTTTAAGCGCTAATAATTGGTGCTAAAGATATTGAATCAATAAAATGACAAAGGTGCCTACATTTATTCACATGCCTTTGTTTGTTTTAATATTTTTTGCACACTTTCCATAAATCACATTAACTTTTTTTTGCCTGTCAAATATCACTTTGTTAAAATTTCTCATACAGACAGCCAATGATTTATAAAGGAAAATCATAAAAATGTAAAATGATGCCCAAACGTTGACATATTCCACTGTAAATATATTTACAGAAAATAAACTTGTTTTTATTTCTGGAAGAAAGTGTCTGATTTAACCTTCAGGGGATCAGTATGGTCTGTCAGTGCTCATTATTGGTATAACTGATATCACCTTAGGGGAAAAGGTACACAAGGGAATACAATCACTAAAGTTTTTAAAGTATGTCACAAAATCTAAATCAACTGAACCTCATTCACTTTAAGTTCGTAGTTTTGCCCTACAGCCTAAAGAATGTGACATTCTGTTTGCAAGGCCACCTTCACTCATTAAATTCCATGACTAACTTGGAGTCCTTGATTTACCTCATATGCAAGTTTATTGACTGTGGGAGGAACCCAGAGTGCCCAGATGAAACCCACATAAGCACAACAAGAACATCTTGGCTCTCTGATGAGCTCAAAGTATCGAACCTTCCTAATCCGTTCAGCTTCCAAGCTTTTGAATCCATTTCAAGCATTCATTCTGTGTTCTTCACACTTTATTTAGCATGTTTATCATATGCGTGTAGTGTATGTATTCAGTCTGGGTGTTTAATCCTCTGGTCTTCAACAGGCCCCTAACAAACATTCAGCCACTCAAACTCTTCCTGCAGGAGAAACTGAATCCTTCCCAAGAAACAACGCAGGGTATTCTACTGTGAAAGGTCCCCAAGGATTAGCACACAGACTTTGCACCGCGACACACACACTATCTCTTGAGTACCGTGAAAGAAGAAGATTACAGTGGTGAGAGGGACTGAAACATCTCAAAAATCTCCACAATTACAGTTGATTGCCAACCAGTTACTGACACAACAATTTCCCAGCGCTCACACATACACAACACAACACAATCCATCTAACATCCACTCAAGCTTTCTGAGAGGGATTTAATGATTGAAAACTGACTCTCCATCTATGTGCGTTGCAGACAGAGATTCCCATGCAGACAGGAAAGCAGTGAAAATGTGAGAACAGAGAGGAAGAGTCAATGAGGGGATTTCACATGAAAGGAGCAGAATATCTCAAGCGTCTTGTGTGGAAGCTCCAGTTTCTCCATTTCAGGCATGTTTTTGTAGGACATTGATAATGCCAGGCCGTAGCTTTCTCAGCCAGTTGGGTTTGCATTAGGGAGTGAGCTCATAAAGGTCTGGTATTGCTTACAGTATACGCTCACAAATGAAGCACAAGACCTGAAATCACCTCACAGTTTTTCACGTTACTGCGAAAACAGTTTGAATGGTAAAAGGTGAAAAATGGTAACATAGGTTTAAGCACCTTTTTTATTATTGAGCTATATGAAAAGCACAGATCTAATGGTCTTTCACTGATGTAACAAACGTAAACCAATAGCAGTAATTGAGCCAGTGAGCCAAAGTTCATGTTCTTTGCCAGAGACAAACAGGTAATGCTATCATTTACAAACTTGCCAGTTCAAAGCCTGCTCTATGAAAGTTTGTTCTCACCATATGTGGGTGCTCTAAAGTTGTGGTATGAAAAATTCAAAATGCCAAGCTACAAGTTCCCCAGGCTCATGGCCTTACGTTTCTACATAACCGCATCGGTGTGTGCCACAAACAAGTGTATTAGCAGCATTAATGTGCAAGCTGATCTGAGATCAGTACTGAACATGGATTACAGGTCTCGGGTCAGGTGGTACAAACAAGCAGCTACTCATACAAACTCTTCTTCTGTTTCTGTCAGTAAATCTTTCATCTAATAATAAATGGACTGTCAGGCCTCCATCCAGGTCAAGGACAACGGATCCTCTTGATTATTATTAAGGCAGTCTGTCTTTGTCAAAGCTCGTCATTGTTAATAACAGTTCCCATCATTTTTTGAACAGTGACACGCTACAGGACTATAGGTGTGCATGTGTGTGTGTGAATACTCTACACACACACACACACGCACACACACGCACACACACATACCTGTAAGTCCTGTACCGGCACCATCATATATCAGCGATCCATAACTCACTCTTTTCTAATGGACTCTGTAATATCACATATACAGTTGCTGTCCACATGTCCCCGATCTGAGAAACGAGCTCCCTCTCTTTACTCACTCTCAAACACACAGAAATGCACCGCTGGTCACTCCGCCTTGGGCGCTGAATTAATGGTGTTGCTGCTTATTAGGAGTTATTTAAGGAAACACATTTCACGGATTCATTAATCTCACACTTCACCAAGATGCAGTAGATCTTGAAAAGTACTGAGCGAGAGACAAAGAGAATGGCTGGGAGAGATAGAGAGATATATGTACCTGGCCATGACCTCCAGAGGATCTTTCCTGCAGGACAGAGGAACACATTTACTAACTTGACATTAGGTTTACAGCAAACCACTTCAACAGAACTTGAAAAATGATGATGTATGTATTTGTGATAAGTGATGTAGGATTACCGTAATTGTGGCTGTATTGGAAAACAGAAAGCAAGGCCATGCAGCAAAAATAATAAAATCACACCAATATATAATGCATGAAATTATAAAGAATTTTAGGTAGATATTATAATAAAATCTATGATGATATTTAACAGAACTATCACTTAATGGATAAAAACAAGTTGATGAATATTCACAGATCTAACAGCAAGTCAACAGCGAATGAACTTCTGGAAAGTCAGATCTGACAACATTCTTTTGAAAATTGTAAAACAGGCATACGGAAAAAAAAACAGATATACATCCAAATTGTTACAATTTGGGCAGTGTTTTCATGGTCAAAGCTACTGCTTTAGAAAAAAAAATCTAATATACAGAAAAAAGGGAATTTGACTTATTTTCTTTAAAAACTTGCCATAATGGTGCTGAAGACAAACATAATGGGCTTATAAATTAACACAAAATATTTGTTGACTGATGAAACTAAAGTCAAACACACTACAAAAGAGAAACATCTAGAGTCAAAATATCATGGCATATCATTGAGAAAACATAGTGCATACTGTAAAGTATGGTGGAGGAAGCGTAATGTTTGGGACCTGCTTTGCTGAATTATAGTCTGGCTGGCTTGCGATCATTGAGAAGAGTATCACACCATTTTTTTGAGAATGTCTTTACGCAAGCTGAAATTGTATTATTGTATAATATAAGTTTGGGAACAATGTTTTTTGCCTTATTGTTGGATTTTAGCTCAAACAGTTCAACACTACGTCTAAAAGATGGACACAAAGCTTAAAGGAAATAAATAAACCTGCCTAATGATGTCGAATATGCTTGGAATTATTATTACTTTAGGACCCCAGAGGTCTGTGAAACGATAGTAGGTAAATTAAGGGCTGTATATTATCTGTCCAATTCCATGACATGGTTGATTTATTCAAAGGACCTCTATAATTATTACAAATTCCTCAAGGTCCTTAAATAATACTAATCCTGTGTGGAATAGGGCTTTAGTTGTTAATTATATGCAGACTTGCTCGTATTGTTCTAGTTAATCCCATTATATCGTATAAAATGATTTGTATGATCTTTATTTACTTAATGTGTTCTTTTCATGTTCTTTTGTCATTTTAACCATTTTTAATTCATTAATTACGTTTTTTATTACTTAAACAACTAAAACGTAAATGTGTAAGCGACCACAATTTTTTATATTTTGTATGCATTTTTAGCTATCGTCAATATTTAATCAATATTTTAATCAACTGTAATCTCTGAAGTTGTATAACTGTTCTTTAAGGTAATATCGCAACTTTTGACAATCTGATGACTTTGAAAAAAAGACATTTGACGTATTGTCAAAGCTTCAATTTAGCTTTCTATTCCTGTAATTGTTTTTATTTTTTAGCCGTTTAACAGCTCTTGGAATTCACTTTTCCTAAAAGCATGATAACCACCAGGTATCGTTTCACACAAAACACAATAAATCCATTCAACCATCCACTTTTTGATCACCTGGTCACACATCTTCAGCGTTTGGTATTTTACAGCAATATCAAAAAAAAATTTGATAAGCCCATGCTCATTCCATTTGTGGGCAGGAAGTGAACCCCAGCCAATGACAACAATAAGAACACATAAAAACACAAGAAAATCATTAGCTGGAAGAACACGAGAATTCTCCTGCGGCTCATCATGAGAGAAGTTTTTAACAAGAGGATTTCTGAACAGTCTCTAAAGCAACTTTCTGTGCAGCACTAGGTGAGCTCATCTTTGGTTCAATATTAGAAATATATTTTTAAACTGGGCCTCAATGAATGAGTTGAATGAACTGTGGTTCCAATGGACTGTGGTTTAGAGTTTAATCAGTATGATTTATTACAGCTTAAAACAGAAATAAAAAAAGTTTGCCAATGCTTTTTTTTTTGCAAAAAAAAACTTTTTTCTAACTAAACAATAATGGATCTATTGTATTGTGGAACCAAACTAATCTCTTGGTAAAGCTGGTTTGAAATGTGTACAATGAACATACTTGTGTACTTAATACCTGCTGTTCGGGGCACAAATGAAATAGTTTTTATCATTATGATGCAAAAGAATGAGGTCCTGGCACAAGTGAGATGATGGTGTGGTCTCTGCATGCAGACAAACAAAAAATAAGAATATTAAAAACAGAAGAATCCACATTAAAGCAACAAATGAACACAAAACAGGCATAAATAAAGGTGATGACAAAAAGATGAACATAAGGTATTAGAGTATAGAAAGAGGCATGTGTTTGTGTCACCGAAAGCATGGCAGGGAGATGACTGTCTCGTAGAATCTCCATGTGGAGATCAGATCCTCTCTGAGTGGGTCGGTGGAGTAGTATCTCCATGCAGCCTGAAATCAATCCACACTATTGAACATTAAGGAGATGTGCTGCGTCGCAGGGAGCTTAAAGGGGTAAATTTACTGCTGATACAGGTTTGTAAAGCTGGGTCCGGTTACCTGTATCAATGAAGCCGCAGGATGTCTGCGCTTCTCAAAGTGTTTCTGTCTGTGCTGCTCCTGAACTTTTAAAGCCAGACCTGAACCAAGGATACCCTTCAAACATGAGCAAACATAGGGTTCACAAAAGCACAAACTGGTACTTTCTACATTGGTATGTTGATCGCCGTTGTGATAACAGTATGCTATGCATGAAAATGTGAACATCTGGAATAAAATGTTTACCCATTACTAGAATCTCAATTATTGTAATTTTAGGCAATTGTATTTATGCAGCCTTAGAAAAACTGTATTATATGAAAAAATAATCAACAAAGCTCTACTCACTGCTGGAAGTGCAAAGAACGAGACCCCAATGAGAGCAAAAGTCCCGGCCAGAAGGCGCCCTGCCCAGGTCTTCGGGGTCTTGTCACCGTAACCAATGGTTGTCAAGGTGATCTTAGAGGTGAAGTCATATGTCAGTTTTGTCATTAATGCTAGCACAGCAAAGAGGCTATCAAAGTACCTGATATGTTAAACCATTAGGAAGGAGGTATTAATGGAGGAATGGTTGATGTCACAAAAAGTGGTATAAATGGGATGGCCATAAAACCATTGGTCATTTAAATCTGCTAAGAATGGAGGAGATAATGGAGATGCTTTAAAGGAAATGCCTCCCACTTTAAAAATCACTTGACCTTGTAACATCGCTTGAGATTCATTTCTGATCTGGAGATCTCGAGCGAAAGCTTTTATGTTCATGAAGGCAGCGGCAACTAAGCAAGAGCACAGAAAACGGGCTTACAATTTAACAAAATGAGCATGTTATTGTCAAATCTGTGTAGCTGCAGTGAGAAAACTTTCTTTATTCTTCATTTACGATCATATTGAGCCAATTGTATGATCCCTGAAGAGGTTATGAATGTTTACAAAATGTACATTTTATAATTGGGTACAAAACAAACATAAGCAGTTAAATTGGGGTGAACCTCAATAAAAACCCCAATAAAAAAGATTTAAAAGTACTAATAAACAATCAAAATGCCATTAAAAATTAAAGCTGCAAGCACCAATTAAAGGGCTCAAGCACCTCAGGCACCTTGTGGTTATTTGTTACCTTAGACATTATGACCAATCCAAAACAAGAGATATATTTAATCAAGAACTGTTAGAATTTCCGGAAAAAAAATAAATAAATACTATTCTGTTACTTAAATGATTTCAGGGATTTAATTAGTTTTCTGTAAAAAACATTTTGAAAATATATGAATTTGCAGAATATCCTGGTTCTGTAATCACGTGAGTCATGTTGCTATTTAGTATGTATTTGCTAATTCTTTTCGAAAAACTCAGTCTTGTTGCTTTCAGTCCTGTTACTTAAATAAAGAACAAGAGAGTTAGTAACAGGAAAAACAGCATCGATCTTTTTATAAATCTAATAAAACATTCAAATAGGTTACTTAAAATGGGCCAATAGCATTTGGAATACTTAAATATTTATGAGATTGAAATCTGTTGCGAAATCCAGTAAAAAAAATAATTTTGAAAAGTTACAACAAGCAAATGGCACCCATTTATTGGAATGGTTCAAATTTGGTATAAAAAATGTACATTATCAAACGTAATTGCAAAATTTCCTGTGAATTTTATTTTATTTTTTTACGATGGCTGTCATGCCATCATGACATTTTTCACAATTTTTCACCTGTGTAAAATACGGTGACTGCAAGCATGTTTGGCCCTCAAAAATGTGCAGAAAGCCGCAAAACAATTACACTCAGAGCAACTACAGCAGAGTTCTATACATCTTCGGTGCTCAAGCCCTAATCGAGGATTATCGACAATTCTAGGGACTTTTATTGGAGTTATTGGTGACTTTTAGGGACTTAAATGAGAATGGAGGTATTGCTGTTCTCAGTGAGCTGTGCTTCCTCTCCGGCTCCCCAGAGTAGCACAAGAGGTGGTGTTTACTTCTCTGCAGAGCATGTCCAGAGCAAGAGGATTAATCACACATTCGCCAAGCTGCCACTAGTTATTGGATGTTCTGTCAATAGAAATCAACTAAACCAAATTTGCTGATTTATTTTTTTATTATTTAAAAACAAATGTAGGGTCTGAAGACATCCAATGCAAAAAAAACATTGGCAATTAAAGTTTAGATAAATAATTTAAAATGAATATAAAATATTATGTATATAGAATATATGACCCTGATGAAATAACATCATATTTTATCACATGGTTAAATATGTATAGTAGGCAATAGTGTCATCAAGCTAATTTCATTTGCTGAGAATGTGGCAAAACCGATATCTTTCAATTTGTTTTTTTTTTATTTAAATGGTATTGGGCAAAATGTATGAAACATAACTTTATTTTGATTAATCACGAGTGAGATTATAAAAGTCTTTCTGTTGAAATTATTTGTTGAAAAAAACTTTTAGTTGCTATTTGACAAGAAAAGAAAGGCCTAATTGATTAGATTCTTGCTCCACTACTTTACCAAACACATCAATTGCATTTAAAAAAGTTTTAGGATAAATATGAAGAAAATATGAAGATAATCTTAAAAATAATAAATTGTTTGCAAACAGAAACGTAATGTGCATAGACAAATGGTTAATGATGAGTAATGTTGTGAAAATATGTCCTTTTATGCTCATTAAACTATCAAATAAATAGGGCTACTGTTTTTTTTTTAAACAATTAAAAGATTTGAAGTGTGATCTCTGCTGAGTGCAATTCTCACCAGTCCCCACCAGAGGGCATCTGCATAGGTGTCAAAGTCCTGTGGAGTAGGTGTCGGAGAAGGGCCATCAATGTCTGTGATCTCCACAGTGGCATCATCCTTCTCAACCAGGTAAACCAGGAAAGATGCCAGGATCAGTGACAGGAAACCGATGTACCACGCTGTGATCAGTTCCTGCCAAACACACAGACAGGTATCTATCTGCAGTGCTGAGATCAAACTGCATCGGTGATGTGATAGCGCTTACGTATGTACTTTTGTGAGAGATGAGAGAGCGTGTTTATGTTTACTTTGAATTATGTGTATTTTGCCGACCCCATCGGTTTCTATGACATGATTCAAACAAACAGGACAGCTTTTGGATGCTGATCGTTGTGTACGGCCTGTTTACATCCATCACGTCATGTTTGGGTACCTTGCTGTGTGTGTATATTGCAGAGCCCAGCAGTTTCCAGGTTCCTCCACGCCGGTCCATTCGCAGCATGCGCAGGATCTGCAGGAAGCGCAGACTGCGCAACGAAGTGGCCAAAACATTTCCCTGGTTACGTACAGCAACCACAGGCACAGAAGCGATCAGAACAAAGATATCTGGAATGTAGAATACATGGAGTGTCAACTGAAAAGCTTTTAGACACAGAAATTTCCAAAAAGAACATGAACCTTTCATGTACTGATTAAGATTATTAATCCTAGTGAGTTTTCAGGCGCTAGAAGGAGAGTGACCTTTTCAATATTTTCAATTAAAGAACAGATGGCTCATAGCTAAATGTGCTCCAATGTGTAAGAACCACCTGAACTTTTCTAACTTGTATCCACTAAAACTCTAAAACACACAGGATCCATTTTCAACCTTTGTTACAGTGTAGACTCAAGGTTTGCTCCTTGACAATCTGCAATCTGAAATGGATTGAAACCTAGACTTGTGGCAACATTTGCATCTGTCTGTGTGTATGTTTGTGTTCGGATCAGAGTGTGTTTATCCTCACCCAGTACACAGAGTGGTTTGCGGGCGAATTTGAGCCGTCCCCTCCAACCCTTGTATCGACAACAGCAGCCGGCCGCCCAGATCCTCAGTGCAAACTCCCCTCCAAAAATAAATATGGTGAATGTCTCCTAGAGGGGAAAGAGATTCAGTCCTTGCGTTCTCTGTCAGCATCACATGAAGAGTCAGACTCACCAGAATCACCAGCCAATGAGCCGAATCTCTCTCATGCTCTTTGAATGTTGTTAAGATAGACAGAATCAAACATCCCAAAACGATCAGAAACCTGGACATCGGGAAAGAAATGTAGTGTGAGACTTGATCAGTAAGTTGTTCATTGTTTATGCATACAAATATTAAAAGATAATACAATACATATATTTAAACAACGCTCTGGGATAATCGGAGAAGGCAACCTTTTCAGTTTCTATGGATACATAAGCTGAGCTGGAGTCATTGTCAGTTCTAAATCTGTTACGAGACAGCTGATACGATTAGATTTGAATGGTTTTTATAATATCAGTTCACCAGCTGATTGGTACTGAGAGAGACATCCCAGAAAAATATTTCCACGCTTAATTTGTCATTGCTATGAAGGAATTGTGTACAACACGTTCATTCAGCAGCGGCACGGTGGCAAAGTTTCCTTGAAGATCACTTTTCCTGATCTTTTTTTCCACATTCAAACTTCATTCATTTTCTTTAACCACTTAAATTTGTCAGGGTCACTGGTTTCTGTTCATCTCCAGTTCCAGTTCATCCCACTTTCCAGCTCTTTCGACAAGTACAAATCTTAATGGTTTCTTCTGGATTTTAAAGATCTTCTACATAATTGGCACTTTACACAAAGTGGTAATGGTATAAACAAAGCGTTTAAAAACCTTCAAACTCAGCTCTGGATCGACAGTCTCAATGTCTTTAGACACCACACTGTGAAAACTGGCTCGAAAACACAGCAAACATAACTCAGGCAACTTTATCCACATATAATGTTTTCATTAAATACATAAACTTCTTCGTTTGCTTTCCGAATCCATTACATTAAACATTTCTGGCATGGTGTGATAGATCTGTGACATTTTTTTGAATCTGGGGAAATTGTCGTCGCCATCAAGTTCCATCCATGCGATAAAGTGCTTGCATATTACGTCTCACAACACTCGTGTAAAATAGATTTTTTCATGTGGTAATAACAAGGCTTTTAAAGCAGAATATGTACGAGTACAATGAAAAGAGATGAGATTTTCAAACCAAAACAAATCCTTTGTCACATGATGAGGTGGAAAGGATAGCGGAGTCATCTAATCGCTGCAGTGGATTACAAATACTAAATCATGCCACATGAGACATGTGACCGTAGGACATACAAAGCATATATTGGGATTTTACTCAACGACATCTACAGTAACTCGGTTATGATCCATAAGATGATTTCTGTTCTGTCAATGGTTTCTGTTATCATTTTACAGATGAAAGTGACTTATGAGAAAAAAGCGTTTGCCCAATAACTTGATTTCTCTTTGGATGTTTTTTCATGTGCGCACATCTATTTGTGCTGTGGTTGGTACACGTCCAATGTGCCCAGGAAGTTATAGTCACAACATTCAGCCACAACATTAATAGTACCCGTTGCCACAAATTCTTACTATTCTTGCATCCAACATGACCAACATGTCCCTTGCAGCAGTTGTAATAAATCACTAAAAAATGCCCTTGATTCACAGAATTGACACACGGCCATCAGAACAAAACATTTTTCTAGATTAAAAGGTATTGTAAATAAACAACGAGGTACAACACTACAGCTTGATGATACTGTTTTGCTTGTGATGTCACTTTCCATATACACACATGGAAACCTAGTTTATGTAAATAAGACATAAATGCACAAAATCTTTATTGGAGTGATTGGATAATTTGAAATAAAGTGGTAAATAATGGGCATGTAAACACACTCATATTTGGAACTAAACTAAAATTAGAGGTACACTATGTAATATTTCACCACTAGAGGTCGCATTTCAAAATAAAATGACTACACTATATTATCAACTGCCAAGAATAGAAATGTGTGTAAAAGGTCACCAAATGATTGGCTGTATAAGCTCTTCATTCCTTTCCTTAGAGTTCTGGAAAATGCTCTCGCAATCGTAGTAGAGAGCTCTTCAAGAGAGCTGACGAGAATAGAAGTGAAGAAGGGAAACTTTTGAGTGGACTAGAGAGACCACCACGATAAACTCGAGAGGGGATGGTCTGTCTTGCAATGGTAATTGGAGATTGTGCACGGCTGTGACGATCGCACAGTGTGACCTACCAAAGACGCGCTCTGTGAGAGCCGAACCTTGCTAAATATCTAGAGCTGTCGGCGAATCAGATTTGTACAGTGTGTTGTGACTGGAAAAACAATTGCCTGCAGCCAATGAAAAATCAGCATCCAGGGCAACATCAACAATAGTTTCAGTTCAAAAGGGCATTTTTATTTGTACCAAAGAAATTAAATAAAAACTTGCATACTCTCATTTCTTATAATAATCTTGCTCATGTGCACTGTTTTCTCCTAACACGTTCTCACAAATGTTGATTATGAGACGCAGTTTGAGAACATGGACCGAGTTCTCTCTGTTGAGAGCCATGCATTGTGGAATTCAGCAATGACTGGATGCTGCCCAAGATGTGTGCAGTGTGAAAGAACCTGTAACACAACTGCTCTGAAAATCATGCAGTCTGAAACCGCCTGAAACTGGCTTTATTGTATGACATTGTCTATGAATAATTAATGAGGCTACTGCCAACTCTGATTCCGAGATTGAAATATTTGAGAACCATGTATAAAAAAAAGTTTGTGATTCCAGGATATTGTGATGCAAATACTCTAATATTCTTAATTGAAGAACCCAACATGAAGCACATTCATTCCATTCAGACCTAATCTCACATTCCATCACCTCACATTACAGAAGAGGAAATACATTGCCTAAGCACATTTATATATTCAATTCAATCAATAAAGTAACATTTCATTTCCACCTCAAAGTCATCCACAGAAAGGAGTTTGCAGTCTCTATCTCTCTGAGGCGGTGGGGTCAGGAGTTCACATGGAGCACGCCACTCAAACCTTCCTTGTAGCCTGATTTACAGGTGAAAGCCATCACTGATGGGTATAGTCTGTGTGGCTATCTTGATTAATGCTTTGAAGGACCATTTGGTATCTCTTTCCGGACTGCTTATTAGCAGACTACCTTGAAGGGCTCTGAATTGGAGAGTAGTAGAGAATGCAGATCATGCCATAGCTCAAATATTTCCTTGCAGAGCATGAATTTTGATCAGATTACCTGATGCTCCTATGAAAAAGAAGTGCTGAGAGAGAAGCCCTACTCACTTCTGGAGCCTGGGTGAAAGAGTTTATTGACAGACTAGCCCGTGTAATTGGATATCTGTGAACAAAAACGGTTCATGACCCTCGTAAAGCTGAAAATTGTCTGGTTTTATGACTGCGCTTAAATAATGCACTATTTTCATGTTTCTGAGATTGTTGATGCCAAACAGTGGACCACAAGAATGAGGCTCTAGCTGAGGCTTGATGTCCTCTGATGGCTTCTCTTGCAGTCTGGGAATCTACATTGATGTTCAGCTCGTACACATGCAGACTCACATTTCCTTTTATCATCCTCACTCCATTCGTCAGTTGACCTGTTGGCAGTTACTATGGTTTCAAATTTGTAGGAAATATCTGTGCTGTTTCTATGGTTACACACATTCATCATCACACACTTACACACAAAAGCACTCATAGACAGCTTCATGCTCAGCATCTGGTCTCCAGTGAAAGCTTTTAACATCGTCACACTAATAACCTCTATTGGTCAAAGCTCTCTTTCCCTCTGCAGGATTTTCTTGAGGAGCCATGTTTTCCTTCGACCAATAGAAGAATGCACCGTCACTGGGTCAATGAGAGTCATTACAGTTCTCATAACAGTAAAAGTAAATGTAAAATCACCCAAAAAATGTATTCAAACGTTAAGAAACCTACATCACTTTGTATTGTACAATTTCATTTCTTCTCCTGGTGTTTTATCGCAAAAATATGTCTTAATTATCATAAGGCTTGACACTTCCAATAAAAGAGAGCAGATAATCTCAGTAGAGTATCTGTTGCATAAAAACAGAGTAATTAATAGACAGAATCAATATGGAAATATATGGAAAAATGTTGTGTTAGATTGCTTTTAATTTTTTAACGTAAATGGGTCAGTTTTGCGTACTTTCATTACCAGATATCGTGAGAGATGTGGTAAAGGAGTTCCCAGGAGACTAAAAGCAGGCGCATTGCAAGTAACAATCAGAAGATCAACAAGAACATCTACATTTGTTCCTAGTTAAACCTTATCTCTTATCTGAGCTAATGTTGGCATATGCTAACAATAAAGCACAAACACAACTGCAAAATTTAATCTAACTAAAGCTGAGAACAGCGGTCAAGGGGTTCACACCTCCGGCACCATCGTCTTTCGACATAGTTCAGCGAAGCCCCACATACCTCAAAATAAGACTGATGGAGTTTGGAGGTGAACAGACACAATCTGTAGGACGAGGTAAATTTTACAAGAAAATAAAAAATAACTGACTTGCTGTTGGTTGAGCTCTATTAAATAGGCTATAGTAGATACATTTGAATTAATCTACATTAAAAACTATACAGACCACAGTTCATTTCATGAGTTGGACTTTGTGTTAGGTTCATGAGCATAAGTGGCAGGTAGGAACATGCAAAGTTAACTATCTCAGATGCATCAGAGTTTACCCCCTGCCACCCGTATGTGGCAGAGCAAAAGCTGCTTTGGGCAGGGTCACTGAGAGACGGGTTGAGTCACTTTATAAAGCTATAGGATAACGAAATAACTGGTAGAGGTTACGTAATAATGTTACAAAGTGTGTCAATGTTACGCAACAAAGCTGTTCAATCAGTCCAAACCATTTGTTATTAGTGAGTGGCATGGCAGCAAACTGCATTGTGATTGGTTAGCTGTGTTGCAGAAATAAATCACACATTAAACCACACCTGGTGCAAAAATACAGACTCATCACTAAGCCATAATTCAACAAACTAAATCCGCAAACATAAAATGTATGTTTTGTTTTGTCAGTAAAAATTCGAATATTAGCAGAAAGTAGTGTTTGCATATGTATGAGACAGATGAGAGATAGATTAAAAGATTATTGAGCTTACAACAAATGTAGACATCATTATCGATCAGCAGAACATTAAGTTGGCTGTGTGCCCAACCATCTCCCAAAGCAGATAATTAGCGCTGAATAAAATTAAGTAAACTTAAAAGCCTTTCAAGAAAGCGGAGGTCAGTTTTAAAAATACCCTATACACCCCTACAACACAGTTTTACCATTTTTGGTGCAAAGAACATTTCTCTATGGAGCCATGGTAATTTTAAAAAGTGTTCTCTGTGAAACCATAACCCCCATGAGTCTATCAGGGACCGTAGATGCACTGTGTCTTTCTCATGCCGCTATAGTGTCTTTCTAATCGATAATGAGGGCATATGGGCTGTAACAAGAGCATCAATCCATGAGGTGAGTCATAACAGAGCACATCAGCCTGTATAATAAAATACACACATGCCTGCAGTTCTGCCCCTGAGCATGCTGGGTACTACACTCATTTTCTCTAGTATTTGTGAGCCAGAGAAAGAGAGAGACATGGAGCCCATTAAAGGTCATTAGTGAGGTGGACGTGGAGAGTATCCAGTATTTCACTGTTGATTTCAGAGAACAGAAAAGGATAGAGCCAAAGCAAACATGCTTATGTCGACCAATGCAAGAAAAAAAATTAATTTGTTCATTTTCCGACCCGCTTTCTTCTCTTTTGGGGTCACGGGGGTCTGCCGCTGCCTATCTTCAGTGCACATTGTGCGAGAGGTGGGGGCACACCCTGGACAGGTCGCCAGTCCATCGCAGGGCGCAAGAAATTTTTTTATTTTTTTTTTTAGATTATTTTTTTGGAATTAGCCTTTATTGATTTCTTCTTTTAATGGATAGGACTGTGGAGAGTGACAGGAATTCGGGATTCGAACTCACATCAGCCCTGTGCAACCGCACATATGTGTCCTACGCACTACCACTACACCACGCCGCAGGACAGAAAAGTTATTTGCACAAATGTTTGGTCTTAACATTGCAGAGAGATTTTCATTACCCAAAGAAAACGCCAAATTTAAATTTCTAATCCTTAGAGGGTTCAGCATGATTATCTAGCTCATAAATCAAGGTGGTTTTGACATTTGGATACTGAAACAAACAGAAAATAGGGTTTTGTCTCCTAATTCAACAATTATTCATCAAGCACATTCACAATTGGTGTTGTGAGGTACAGTTACATATGCCACTTTTGGGCCAATTGTAATGTTGGTATAAAAAAGCTGCAAGAAGTGATCGAAGGGCTTTCGCACGTCTCACATAATCATTCTCAGAGGCCTGTCTGTTGCAATACACCCTTGTCAAAATTATTGAACAATACAGGCAAATTACATAATTCAGTGTCATGACTCCCAGGTGGTGCTGAGAATGTGTTTGGATATTTTTCTGTAATTGTTTGAAGGGTGAGTTTCCTGGAAGGAGTTTGCATGTTCTCCCTGTGCTTGCGTGGGTTTAATGAATTTAAATTTCATTCTATTTTCGGCAGATTTTCAAACATACACTTCTAAATCTTCTCAATAGAATTCAACTGAAAAAATTTGGTTAAGCTTTCCTTACATTTCAGTGTATGAAAGACTTATTTGACAACTTTTTTTTAGGGGATCTTCTGGGAAATGTATAGGTTTTAGGATAGTAAACATCCTGGTAAAAGTTGAGCAAAACGTTGAGGGTTGATCCCACAGAGATATGGTGTTAACACTTTTGTAGAGAGTTAAATTAAAATGTTAAAAAAATTAATGTAACCTGTATGAAGGTTCCTTTTTTAAGTGAACACCCCCCAAGCACCCACCCACTCTTTCTGTTTATCATCTTTGATGAGTCAGCTTTTCCCATGTGCAGCTATGAATAAAGCTCACATTTGAATTTCACCAAACATATTAACATTTATTATGTAAAACAGGGTCCTCTCTAGTCGAGGCTGAGATTGAAATTCTTACACGTAACAGCACTGTCAGCAACAATTTCACAATCTATTCTAGATTAACATGAACGATTAATAAATAAAATGTCAAATTATGTAAAGCATATATTTATATTACAACCAGACACTATTACCATATCTCACAGTTTCACTGGATTTAATGAATGTTACCGTTACCAACAGAATGCTCAAAAGCTCTTATAATGTTCAAGCACTCCGTTGTTTGCAAATAATGAAAAGTTATTGCAAGGAGACACAGTTATTTAGTTACACCATGTAAATTCGGGTGCAGGGAACTTCATTAACCCAACTAAATAGTTTTCCAGCTAACATACGATTAACTGTTATTCTATGCCTCAAATCATGTTTGTTTAATTTTGAGTCTAATTTGGGACAGTTGCTGAGCAACAGAATCTGTCAAGCACATCCCTGTGTCATGCATCACTCACTACACACTGACACTTGCTCTTATTTTTGTTTGCTGTGGGGCAGTACAGCACTAACATGTGTGTGCGTGCGTGTGCATGCGTGTGTTGGTGTGAAGTGTGAGTGGTGTAAATATGCTTGAAGTGTCCATGGGCAGACAGTTGAGCAGTCCTCCTACTCTGCACAAGGAGATGTTACCCTGGCAACATGTCACATGACTCGTGCTTGAGGAGGTAAGAAATCAGCCGTAGCAAACACAGAAGAAAAAAAAACAAGAACATCCAAAAGATCCTATTTCACATTCAGGATTCCCTGGTCCAAGAAACACTGCAGTTGGAACTACATTTCAATGGAAAAAAGTGCCTTGTCTTTATTGATTTCTACCTCATTTCAGGAAAGCTTAATCTATAAATGGTAACTGTACATAAAAATATAAAACCAACGGGTGATCTCACAAATCACAGTTTTGGGATATCAAAACCCACGATTCCTGGTCAGACTTCAAGAATGAAGACTTCCTTTATTCAAACACATGCAACAAACTCAAACCTACAAATGCAAACCTATGCAATATATGGCCCCATGGTATAGTGGGCACATATGTACAGTTGCACAGGGCTCTTGCTGTCTCCACACAACATCGCTTCCAAGTAAAGACAAAATGGCCAAAAAAATAGCCCTGTGCAACTGCTCATATGTGTCCACTATACCATGGGGGGACATTGCCTAGTGGTAAACATGAACATGGTAGTATTGCATGCATCAGTCAACTTCTACATGGGTGGGTTCAGTAGTAGTTTAGGATCATTTAGATATAGTCAGATGGTTTTATTTAGCGCTTTAATGCAGCTGCGTCAATGTACAAGACCAATGTACCCCAATAGTGTTTTGTGGAACAGGATGGCTATAATATGATATACTGGAAAAGGCTGTAGTAAAACAAAAAGTGTATTAGTTCAATTCATGCAAATGTAAATTGTATTGATTTTTATGTAAATACATCAATAAAATGTATGAAATAACCAGTGGACAAATTCCAGTGAAATTCTGAGTAGTGTGATGGTTTGTGTGTCTTCAGGGTCTTTCTTGCTAAACTGTTGGAATGGTGAAAATAATTTAGCCCTAATACTTAAATGTAAGCACATTAATCATGAAAACGACTTGTTTCTTTGCATCACTAAAGCATACATTGGAACTAAGTTTACACTTCGACCCCAGAACTGGAAGAGCTAAAAGCAGACACAGGAAACTGGTCTATGTAAAAAGTGAATTAAACTGTAATTCATCAACTGACCACTTGAGGCTGTCACTGCCCGTTTACAAAAAAAATTCTTTCAATTAATGTTGAAATCTGCAGTTAAGAAACCTATGGATCACAAAGTTTGTAAGCATACAATCACACCAGTGAAACCGTGAAAGAAAACGTGTTTTTGTATTACTTATTACAAACTGGGATAAATATGTGTCGATATGGAACACCAATAAACAAGATTCTTTTCTGGGAGTTATCGACAACCACGTTAGGTTCAATCCATCACAAGCATAAGTATCTCACCAGCTAATCACAAAGCAGCAACTCCAAGTCTTTATACGTAGTCAGGGTCAAGAAAATCACTACTAGTTCAACAATGGAAAGAAAGTGTGACAGAGACATTGGTGTCAAACAAGCTACTTTCTTTTACAGTACAAAAAGAATAAAAGGAGAACATTATATGAGTAGCTAGTGAGTTTCAGATAATGGAGATTGAGATGAAGACACTTTCCTGACCACTGAGAACAGGGAACTGGTGCTACAGTTCGAACACAGTCAGCAAACTTGAAAAGAGAAGACCAACAAAGCTTTCCTGGGTCATCTCAATTTCAGCAAGGGAATATAGGTCAAGGAAATGGATGCCTCAAGCGTAGCACTAATAGTGCTACCGGTGACAGAGAATTTGTTTTGATCAAATTACCTCCAAAATCCCCAGTTAATAATTCAAAAGTGTTGGAATGCCTGGAGGATTCTGAGATTTAAATCTAATGGAGTCTACAGATCTGCAGCAAGTACACCAACCTCACATACGCTATTGAATGAAATGGGAGCCGAGATATCTTGTAAGATCTCAATATATATTCTTATAGAAAACATTGTGATTGTGTCACAATGTAATATTTGTAACAACATATATTTATGTTTTTCTGACAAGGTTTGTGTATATTAAATTTGTATCAAAAAGGTTCTCAAGTATTTTTTACCATGGTTATAAGTTTTAAAATATTTTTTTTTTTTAAGATTTGAGGAGCGATGCCCTCCTTTGCATGGTGATTTAAAAATCCAAATGACCAAATTTTCACTAGGATATATATGTTTATTTACTTATATTGTTTGCCTTTGCTAGTCAAACTATTTGCATTCCAACTGTGAATCCCCAAGCAAAAAATGTGATTGAAATGCGATTTACAGAGCTTTTAGCTTAGCTATATGGACGAAATGGCCAAATCAAATACAGAGAAAATCTAATAACAAACAGGAAGAGTGCTCCAGATGCCCCTACATTAAGCCTGTACATTTTTATACTATATTGACTGTAATTTTATGGCAGGAAACAATACTTGCAGACAAAGAGAGAACCGACTCACAGTTGTGCTTTTAAACAAATCACCAGGGAGATCGTTCTGGTTATAATTGTACTGTAAGCTGCAGCTGATGAAAAGCTTCGCTGAATAGACGCCACTTTCCGAAGGCAAGCAATTTTTCAGACATATTGCAAGTCATTTTGTATAGGAGAGAATTTGAGCTAGAGGGAATTTGAGCACTTGGTTCAGAAGTCATTTGCCTGGACAAATCGCACTCAAAGCTGTTTGTGTTGATGGCAGCGTTGGCACTCACTGCCCCATTAAACCCAAGAGAATCAATCAGAGGTAGATCATTTAATGCTTTGCTTCAAATTACATCGGCGTTCAGCAGGTTACTGTACATCCACCTGTTCACAAACCTGTTAATTCCGCTCTATATAATGCGACTTGAGTAAATCAAACGATAATTACAGTAATGCAAAGTAGATACATTGCTCCAGTCGTGTAATGGTTAGGGGGCTTGACATACACAGGGCAGTATATGACCTGAGTTCGAGTTCAATGCATAATAAAGACAAAATGCCAAAAAAATTATTATTCATTCATTCATTAATTTTCAACTCGCTTATTGCCTTTTGGGGCCACGGTGTCTGCCGGTGCCTATCTCCAGCGCACATTGGGAGAGAGGCAGGGGTACACCCTGTATGGGTCACCAGTTCATTGCAGAAAAACTAAATAATAATTAAAAATTATCAAATAGAATCAGAGATGCTAACTTGTTGGATCAGTGTGAAAGCAGTGATTGTGCTCTACACAGAATGCATCACGACAAGCGATGTGACTAAAATAATCTCAAACACCTCAATGAGTCACACGCAAAATCATGTTTTATGACAGTATCGATCCAATCACATTGTTTAGATGTGTCTGTAACTAATAAATGATAACATTATTTGTTGGATAATGTTTTTATTTTGTTGAACTCAAATAATGGACTTTTTTCACTGAGCTTCATGGCACTTCCTTTCTGAAATTGTACGCATCGCCTGATTTTAGTCCTGTTTACTCAATTTAAACAAGACTAAAAATGTGACTCAAACGATTTTTACATTTCAGAGACAGCTGCAGAAAAAAAGGAACCCATTAAGTTTTCCTTTGGTTGAATGTTGTAAAATATATAATACAATTAAGATTTGCAGTAACTAGCAAGCTCATTTCAGTTACTTATGTAACATTTTATGCCTTAAATATATTTTTTTTACATACATGTGTTTTCTAATGCCAAACATTTAATTAGTATAAGCGTTTTTAAATCTAACCTTAAATCACATCAGGTTTGCTTTTTCTGACACAAAACCAGCAGTGAGAGATGAAGTGATGGACCATGAACACTGTCCAGAGCAATCATCATCAATCATTAAACATGGTTTCTACTCAAAGTGACGATCTCAGTCATGAAGTTTGGAAAGTTACAGCACAGTATAGGATTGCAGAGTTTTGCTGGTTCTAGCATGGATTTTCGATTACATTTGCAACAGCTAAAAGAGTGTTGCGCCGATAAACTCACATTGACCATGGTATCTCGGTAACATTGTACATCTATCATTGTACCTAATTGATAAGAAATTATGTAAATAGTGTTTTGTTGCCTTTTAGATGCTAAGCTATCAAAATCATAAAAAAATTTGTTATAGCACATTATTGGTAATCTATACATAATGTTTCGCTTGATTTAAAGTGGTCTAACTGTATCTGCCCCTTATAGCACTGTCTACAATGGGAGAATGGAGCGCAGCACGACGTCAGACTTAACAAGCGGATAACAGAGCAGAACTGTTGGTGTTTTTCATATCTTGGAATTTATTTTGTATCTCAAAGCAAAGTTTTTCCTGCAATACCTTTTGTATGTTGAACATTTCGTAACTCGAAGCATTCGTATGTCAAGGTGTAGTTGTGCAAGAAGTCCATTTTGTAAACTTTTACTCCTACTTGACTTTTGTAAACTCTACACATCTATGAAAATGTACTCAATAGAAAATGTCCACTAAAGGAAAAGAGAACCTTATTCCTGGAGTAACACTGCGCTGTAGCTTTTCACTATAGTTCATTATCTGAGTCTGCCTTGTATCGTGAGCATTTGTGGCACATATGAATGTACAAGGCTAGACGTCTGGCACAAGTGCATTCGTGTTATACCCCTCCAAGTGAGTTGTTTGGGAGAAGGCGTAGGACGTAGTCAGTGATGGGAAACGTTGGTTTGGGTGGTTTGTGTCAACCACATTCTGTGTGTCACATACAGATAAAATAGAACTTTTTTTAAGACATATATTTAAATGTTGTTCTTCTGATAAGATATAATAAAATGCTATATGTGTTGTACTGTGAATGTGTGTGACACATGTCATATGGTCTGATGTTCACAAATGTGAAAAAAAGTATCATTAAAGTAATTTTTACGATTGTTTTAACGGAATTACCAAATTTTCACCTGGTAAAGGTAAAAATTTGAGGAAGTGAGTTCTACGTAAGAAAATACGTACTCCATTTTCATATGAAATTAGAAAATGAAGCTTTCACTTCACACCTCATGACAATTTAAGTTGTTGATATTGGTGTAGCAAACAGATGGAAAATTGCACATTTTCAACACAACATCTAAAAGAACATACAAATATTTGGAAATTTAGGAGTCAAAATGCAATATGTTTGAAGAAAAAAAAGTATACTTTTCCAGCTCATAAGTAAACCACTCGTATACAGGAGTGATATAGTGAGATAACTATAGTGGTAGCTTTGGGGACACCCTAATAACTCCTTCTGAAATACATCTCATCTTAAACACTACTTAGTTCCCACTAGTTTCAACACATACAATGAGCTCCAAATGCTTTACAAGAGGAGCTTAATTAGTGTAATCATCTCATTAAAGCACTCTAGGAAAAGCATTGCTTACCCCTGGATTATGATAAAGGTCTGCTGTCCAGAAGATGGCAAATCAATTTTATATCTTGGGGAATCCAACATTCAGAAATTGATCCGCACTGCAAAGATCTGTCTAAAACAGCTCTAGCATTGGTCATTATGATTCCAGTGCAGCCACGGGAAGCAGTTCCAAACATATCAAAGATGTCACTGAAAACACAAGCAGAGAAGTCATCTGAGGTAAATATGTTTTATGATCCTCGCCTCCACATCGGTTTTCCCAGATCTTTTCTATGTACAAGTCGATGCAGACTTAAAAGAAGATTCCAATTGTGATGTTCTTTATGTATTCAAAATAACAATATTCATTACTATTCGTTAATTTACAATTCCTCCAGTGAGAAGTTTTACGGTGTATTGACTTTCTGTTCATAAATCCACTGATGACAAATTCACTCAGTATGTTTGTCTTGCTCATGATCACACTGGTTTTATAAATAAACTGCAAACATTTCAACGATGGGTAAAATTAGCTTAAGAAAGAATTTTTGCAACCCTGTCCTTGAAAAAGGCATACAGTGAAAGTCTTGTGTGCAAGAGCAATATTCTGCAGCATTCTCGCAGGCATGAACCCCTTGACTCCAGTCCTGCATCTTTAATTTAGACCGTCAAGCAGGTTCTCAGAGCAAACCTTATTCTGAAAGTACACATAGACTCATTTAGAGGGAATTCCCACTCTGACAGCATTCCCATTCTCACTCACAACAACCTGCTGTGATGAAATGATCTGCAAATTATAGAACCGCAGAGGGTGTGCACACAGACCCAACCATATCTGCACCCCCACCATAATAAACGTTGGGAAAGGAATACTCTACACTGGCCTGGAGCTCTACGTGCATGACAGAAATGGATTTTCTCTCACTCGGAGAAAAACAACAAATCTCTTAACCTTTTTGTCTGATTGAGGAGGTCACGATCCCACCCACACACATAGTCGCAGAGAAGGGCAGCTAGAGGTGAGGTATCAACATGAGGCCAGAGAATGCTGGGTAATAGAAGGAAGAGACTGCAGATTTGTGAGGTGATACAGAGTTTGCTGTTAGAGATTCCTAATTTAACCCAGTTAAAACTGCTACATAGGCAAAAGGAAATCAAAGAGTGAAGGAATCACTTGTTGCTTAAGGAAATACTTGTCTTTGATTTTTCCTCATTAAAGCTGAACTCAATCCAGTAAAAATCCACACAACTGCTGGAAATGCTATTCAGACATGTGACTCCACTGGCACCAGTCTGCAGCTAAAATATCCACTTATCCATACCTCTGTTTCCATTACTTGCTTATTTTTGGTTAGGGTCATGGCAGTTCACACTAGCCATGTTTCCATCCAAAAATATTTGTGAATAAAGCACCGTTTCCAGCCAACGAATCCTAGAGAACAAAATCATCAACTTGCAGCAAATATCAAAATAAAAATAGGAGAAGGCCTTTTTTCATATATAATGACTAATAACACATAGTCAAAAGTCAATAATCTCAGTCATATTATCCTGCTTTTGGAGGCAGGAAACTGCTCTTTTGGGAACGCAGACGGTCAAGACAGTTCTAGGTGATAAACTCGAACCTCTTTGATGAAAGACTGAAGAATTTTAGAATGACCAAAACAACAATGTGAATAATTGTATTTAAAAAAAACACATGTGAACCTCCCCCTAAACCATATAAACTGTTCCAAGCACTTTGTCTGCCATAGTGTTTTTTTTTTTTGACAGAATTTTAAAAAACACAAGCTATATCACAGGTATTGCACTTCCATCGGTTATCTGTTCTTCTCACCAATAGATGGCACCGATGGCACTGATTTGGGGTTAATAAAATTACACTGATTGAATTACCTTGCCGTCATAACTCCTGTAAAGGTTGGTAAAATATCAAAACTAATAACCCCGACATTATATTTGAAATTAAACAATTGGTGGTTTGCGTCATTTCTACTTTTTTTTTTCGTACATAATTCGTACAAAATGTGGCCCAATATGCCAAGCTTTATTTCCCATCAATATTAAAAATGGATTTTTCCATAAGATCTGAAGCCCTCTCCTTTAGGAATAAGCAAAGCATATCAGACATTAAGCAAAAACACATTTTGAGCAGAGGGGGTATTCCAATTTATAGTATTGCAGAGACACATTTGTCTAATTATAGCTAATAGTCAGATCAATGGAGACTATGGATTAGGTGGGATCACCTCAGAGTGTAAAAGCAGTGGAAGTTCTGTTTGCTATTGAAAGCAGTGAATAAACATCAATCACTGCTGAGATCGGAAGGACTCTCAGAACAAGTTGCAGCCTCCCCCACTGGAAGGTCACACACACAGAACAGTGACCAACAGCAGGTGACCAAGGCCCTGACATCGACCTGGACGTCCATCTGACCTTCAGATATCATTGCACTGCGACAAATCCGCACTCCTGCAGCCTGACGGGAAGACTGCTTTACTGACTCTCACTGCTCATTTCAATTATCCCATATCTCATTTTATTAGGGCTCCTTCTCAGAAGAATAAATGGCAACTAAGAATTACTGAAGGACATGCAATTGAAATTAACCTTTGGAACATCGCAGATATAGTGCATTGACGTTTTCATTTTTATTTACAATATAATTTACTCAAAACATGACTGGATACAAACCTTTGTTTCTTATATTAAAGACCACGAATTTGTTTTTATTTTTACAACAGTTATTATTGTTGTTTATTTTTTAAAAACAAGTTCTGTTGGAAATAGCAATCACTGCTCTCTGATTGGCTGAGATTTGCAATTTCATGCAGTTTCAGCATCATAACTTATCTATTAAGTGACGGTGAGTGTGACAGTGATGACGGAAGGTTTTAAAATGTCACAAAATACACTATAACATAGTATTCCAGACACTGGGAGCAATTTATTCAAACTATTGGGTTAATAAATGATACAAGATTGATTTTATTAAAGAAAAATGTGATATTAAAAATGCCATTTTTTGTTAAAAGAGGTACGTTAAGTGATCGTGGCTTTATGCAAAGTTATACCATCAGCCTGACAGTATCTAACGTTTATCAGACACAGTGATTTAGTAAGAAAAATACTATTGTTAACTAATTTATCTCATGTTTCTTCTGTTTACACCATGCATTTTTCCAAAGATAGTTTAAAATATGCCATATCCATTTTTTTTATTTTATGCAGTTTAATACTTTCAAAAACATTAAAACAGACCCAAAAGTACAGAAATATATAAAAATGGCTGTGTCCACAAATACCCAGTTATTTTGAAAACTGGGATTTTTCTTTTGTCCACACGTAAACACAACTTTGTTTTCATGTAACTGCACATTTTTAAAAGTAGTCACGCTTAATAAAAATTGTCAAAGTGTCAAAACATTAATGTAACTGGATTTTTACCAATGAGACAAATCCTGCTCCAATATGCTTTTGATTTGTACTGCCATCAGCAACTAAGCCCTCGTCCTCAGACACAGGTTCTGTTAAACTTGTGGGCATTTCCTCTGCATCATTACAGGTCATACTGATAAGGCAGCATCATGGTAATGTTGATTTTTAATGCTCTAACATAATACACATAATATATAAGTAACAACCGTAGTGTAATATTTGTTGTTAGACATTCGTTTCGGAGATGCATGTGACATGCAGAATGTTACAATTACCACTCATCACAGGTTCCGTCACATAAAGGAGGAGTTTCAAAAGAACGATTGACTACTGAGTCGTTTGAAAATTCTGTGAAAATAAACATATATTAAACATATATTAGGTAATATTTGACATCCTTAGATGCATTTCAACCTGTTGTTTGAGAACCAAATAATTAAAAAAACAAATAATTAACATTTCAAAATGATGACATGGCTCTTTCAATAACTAAACGTTACGCAGCATAATGAAGGTTTCTTGGGAGAAGTGTAAAGTGCATGTTCTTTTGGCCCCTCTGGTAGGGGTGGGCGATATCTTGATATTTAAAATATATCGAGATATTTTTTAAACTCGATATGAATTCTGGCATATCGTATATATCGATATAATGTCTTATTTTTAATTTTCGCCACTTTGCTTGTGTGCCTTCTCTGTGCTGCGCTCTTCCGCGCCTCCTTGCTTTTGTTCCCCCTCCCCTTGCCTGTCGTCTCAATCAACATGTCGGCGCCCGCGACCAGCCCGGAGGCTACTTGTTGCAAAAAAAGAACAGCTGGCTCCATTATATGGAAATACTTCGGTTTTAAGTCGTCAGACGAACAACAGACAGATGTCTACTGCCGTGAAAGTTGCTGCCAACCAAACCGCAACTAATCTCCACAATTCTATAACGCGGAGTGTTGAATATGAAAGACAGAGCGCAAGGTTTTGTAGCATCACAGATCCGTGGCATTTCACATAGCGGTGGACATGGCACCCATATCCGTCGTTGAATAACGTGGCTTTAAACGTATGCTAAAACACTTGATCCCAGTCAGATACAGTTTACCGAGTCGGCATTACTTTTCGAGACAGGAACTCCCGCGACTGTACACTACAGAGAGAGCGCGGCTTGCTGCTGAATTGGAAAAGGTTACTTACAACAGAGGTCCTGCAAAGATGAGCTTGAGTTGTTTTATTTTTTAATGAAAAGAAGGCAATGTGTATTATTTTACAGTTAAATTATTATTTATGTTATCAGGGATTTTGTTTATATCCTAAATGTTACAGGAGCACTTTGTCCCTATTCACTGCCTGTTTTTTAGTTGTTTTATTTTTGAATGAAAAGGCAATATGTATTTCTTTATTGTTTTATAATATGTATACAAGGATTTCTGAAAGAAAATTTGCAGAAGCACCTCTGAGCGTCAATAAAAAACGACTTTGAAATTTGTAATATTTGTTTTTGCAGTAGTTTTTTTTTTTTTTTTGGGAGGGGGGGGGTTAAATCCTGTCGATATCGAGATATATCGTATATTGAGATATAGCAAAATATATCGAGATATATTTTTTGCTTCATATCGCCCAGCCCTACCCTCTGGTTTACTCCCTCAGTCTGCAAACATGCATGTCAGGTTAACGGTGACTAAATAGCTCACAACTGAATGAGAACATGACTGACTTTATCCCTGCAAGGAACTGGTGACCTGATGTACCCCTGCCCTCAACCAAAAATACTTCAACAACAAGATAAATAAAAGAAAGATCTGATCTGCCTTGCCTCCAGAGTAACCGACAATGCACCTCCCAGTCAAAAACAAACACATTAAACCTCTCTAAATGTTCTCTGAAATTGTCTTCAACAATAAGTGTTCTTACCCTCCCGTGTTTGTGTTCAAAACACCCGAAAGTGAAAGTGAGTCATTTTTGAGTCATCATTATGACTTTTGCATACAAGCTCTGTGGATCTAAACAAAGAAATGGAAAAAAATATATGTCGAGTTAAAGAATATTAAAAGCCCTTCCTTTGTGGGTTTTAATCCAGATGGGGAGTCAGGGCACTTTAATAGAATTTATGTTCAGAAATGGCCTCCAATCATCAGTGCATGAATTGGAGGTCATGCATGGAAGGGTTAAAGATTATTTACGATGGGGCAACCCACTAGGAGGAACCCACTGTAAAATGCTTTGCTCAAGGGCAAAATGTGGATCCCAGCAGCTCCGCACTATATAAATCAACACATCAACCTTCAGATCACAAGCTCAGACCTTCCACAGCCACCAGCACTCCATTCAGATACACTCCTGTGTGTCATATTCAACCTCCATAAATTCTCACGTTATGTATTTGCTGTTATCACTGTGTTAGCATGATTTAGCGGCCTGCATCAAATTCCACTTAGAGTCGCAAGCCAAGAGCAGAGGCAGCAGCCTTGGCCTCGGTTTCCCGAGAATTATGATACAAATGGAGAGCAACAATCAAGCACAAGCAATGGACTTCATAGAGCCAAGGTAACGTGAGAGCCTGGATTAATTAAATCATGACCGGCCTGACCCGTGTAGTGCACTCCAAGCATTACTCAAACCTGACCTGACACCCTTAATGAAACTCCTTTAATGAAGCACATGGAAAGTTTAATTAACAAGCAGCTCCTCACAACACTCGCATCACAGTTTTAATCTGCAGGCTAAACGGCTTGAGCTTGAAGTAGAGCACTTGTAATGAAGAAACAAAGCTTGAGATATGGATGAGAGGACTCTAGCGTTCTGAGAAATGTTTTGCTATTCCCCATTGTGTGTGGTGGTCAGTAATCGATAGCCAGAGGCAGAGTGAGAACATCCTGTCAGGATTTCAAGAGCCAGTTTAATGGTTGTATGAAACACAACCTGCTCTTATTTCTTCAGCCATCAGCCACCACCTCCATCTACTGATGCTTGTAACACCTACTCTCTCCTGTTCTATTTCATTTGCATGTCCCCAATTTTTGGCCCTCATCATTTTTTTCATAGCACCCGAAGGTCCACAAACACCCTATTGCTATGGAAACGTCTGAAGTAATTAATCAGGGAAAGTTACTAATAGTTTGCTCAGTCATCCTGCACATCGGCTAATTGTGCCTTTAGAGACGCAGGCTGCGTTTAATGATCCAAACATCATTTAATAAATGTAAACACATTTCATAGTGGACAAAAAAATGTGGAATCGTTTCTATTAAACTCATTTTTAAATGGGTTTCCTTGTTTAAATATATCCAGATTTCTAAAGTTATTTTCAGACTGAAGGTTAAAGGCTTCCGTTATAGTTTCCAAGCTGCTGCTGGCCAAATGGGCGTCCCAAGCCAAAATGTACTGCGGTGCCAACCCCCCCCAGCCTCCCCCCCCCCCACAATGTTCCTAACGCACAATTTCACTGAAAGTGCTTTTTTATGTTTTTTATTATTATTATTATTTTTATCTAAATTCAGGATGGCACAACTTTAAAACACAACAGCACCATATTTAGTGTTCAACTAATGAAGATGATTTCTGAAAAAGGACAGCCTTTAAGGTATGTTTAAAACTGTAAACACCAGAAAATTTCAATTAAAAATGTAAATAATGTACAGATTGACAACCAAATATAAACATTACCATCTGTATTATTTTATTTTCTATTTATTAAAATTATGTCATTTGGATTTTGAAAAGACGTGTAATTATACCGGACATTGTTTTATCATTTTAAATAATAAATAATAATAATTATTACAATTTTAATAAAACCAGTAATAAATGCAGTGGCCCATGGTTGCACAACACAACTGAAAAGCAACATTGTGTGAGCAACGCTATGCCAAATATAATAAAAAAGAGTGATTTCAAATCAAAAATGCTACTGCAAATCAAAAACACAAATAAAAAACAAAATATTTAAACTTGTGTTTTTGATTGGCAGTGACGTTTTTGATTTTCTGTAGTGTTGCGCACTAAAAAGCCAGCGTAATAATGTGCACCGTGTACATATTGCTAAGCCAATAGCATGTAAGTAGATAAAGGTTGAGTGATCAGAGATGCATTGATTCAAGATGGCACAATAATCAATTATTAATCAAATCTTTCCTCAATTTTATTCCTGCCTGTTTATTGCATGGCTACACCAGAAACATCAGCAAAGGCTGCCTCAGCAAACTCTTCAGCTGAACAACAGAAAAGGCAAAGAAAAGCCCCACCCTGTCAAACATATTCCTTCAACCCCCTCCTCAGGATGCACTGCTCCAGCAGGGAGGGGCTCTACTGAATTATTAAACACTGCAAATTATTATTCCTAAATCCACACACATCCCTATGCACCTTCCCACTGACCACACATTTCAGCAGTCTTTAAAATCAATTATTCACAATACTATGATGGGGATAACCTCACGTGATACAAAGGGCCTGGTTAAAAGCCTTCATTCAGTCTGAGAAACCACACACACTGGGGACGAGCTGCACTGAATTGCAGATACAGCATGATGCACATCCTGCATGAGGCTGAAAGCAGTTGGCAGAAAATGGGCCAGAAACGATGTGTGTGAGAACCAGAGGTCTGGTGTCAAGCTTGTTGGGGCTTCAGGGGAAGTTGCTCATCCGGACATTAATGCGTGACAGAAAACAACTCCCACTTAACCAGCATTACCATATCTCCTTGCCCCATAAGGGTCACTTATACATTGTTAGCGCTGAAGCACTCAAGCCAACAGACAAGAGGCACCTTGGGGCATTTCGTCCGACCTGGGTCTCTCTCCTTGAGTGGCACACCGAGCCCTTATCTAATCGACAAGATGATCAGCTGTATCTGTGGCCTGGCGGTGAGCGTATGGTGATGTTATACAAGCGAAATCGGTAGTGAACAAGCTAGAAGAGCTTTGATTCCTGCCAGCACAACAGCAGCTGGAGAGTGTGCGCTCTCTCAGCACCATGGAGAGCTCCAGAGCGAGCGGACACATGCCATACCCTTCAGAATGCTCAGAGCAAAAAGCTCAAACTAACATCTGTTTTAATGTTTCAAAGGGTATTGTTGACATTTTGATTAAAACATGCCGTTCATTAACTCAGCCTCAGGTCATCCCAGGTGTTAAGATTACAACAGCAGCTCCATGCGAAGGGGTTACCAAACAAACAAACGGAACTTCTGTGAAATTTGAGACGCATAGAAAAGGTGAATATTGTTTACATCCAAAACTAGATGATTATATGAATATACTCCTGTTTTTGTGTTAACACCAGCACATCAGTTCTGCACCCGCAGCGAGTAGCAGTAGTCTAAATGAGGAGTCAAGGGTAAGATCAAATCTAAAACCAGACATGAATAAATGAAATACTATGATTTAGGGGTGTAATGGTACGCTAAAATCGTATTCGGTTCGGTACAGTGTCTTGGAGAGTTCGGTTCGGTTCATTCGGTTCGGTACAAAACAATAAGAACTTACATAATCTTTATTTTGAAAAGCTGCCAATACACATTAGAATTCTTGCATAAAATAAATAAAAGTGACACATTTGGGTGATATTTTAAAAAATGAAATACTGCAACTAGTTAGGATAGATAGGATAGATTAACCTATTCACATTTTCTGAAGAGAGCACAGATCTGGTTGCCGTGACAATATCTCCAGCAGTAGAAAATGTTAGATGTGTTGCCTGCCCGATCTCCGTGGAACAATGTCGGCATACAACTTTAAATTTATCCCCTCGTCTATCCCCGTTACGTTTTTTAACAGAGAAGCCAAAGTGTTCCCAAACAGGAGAGTGTAGTGAGGTGGGAGGGTCTTCAAGCTCTGGCTTCCCTTTCGCTTTTGATATGATTCCATTTTCCTACTTGCGCTCGTGCTCGTCACTCAATAGCGTCCGTGCGGAAACTCGCCTTGAAACATTGTTCCGCTGCGCTTAATATCGCGCTAATAATACATTTATATCATTTAATAAAAATACCGAATACCGAAACGGTACGCAAGTGTCCTGAACTGAACAGGCCGTACCGAAACGGTTCAATACATACCGTGAACCGTTACACCCCTACTATGATTATAACATTAGCAGGTTGCTTTTGGTCCAGCAAGACCACAACTTTGTCGCAACTGTATGGGCTTGCTCTGATCATTGTACTTTTTCATATGCTCCCACTCGGTTACTTTTACTCTGTGAAGAGTCCTTAAATAGCTTGAAAGACCCCAACAAATAAAATACAATTTTCTTTCGGGAGGAGTCTATCTGGAGCCACACCTACTTCAATTATTCCAACAACCCTCTTCAATATAAGCTGTTCCTTCCTCTTTTTTCCTGACTCCGAATCAGCTTCATCGCTCCCACCAACCTTCCCATCACCTCTCATGGGGGTCTACTCCGAGCAAGACAGCAAGCCTGCACGTTTGAATCCGCCACACACGCTTATGAACTTAAAGCAGGTCCAGATATTCGAACTCCTGAAATGTATTGTTATTAAAGACCAATTGGTGTAGCTCTTTTACTAGGGCCAATCCCAGCATCCTCGTTATTTCGACGTGATTTCCACACGTACAGTTATGGTGCCGAATGGGAATCCAGATGTTGTCTTTTACGTCTTTTGGAGGTGAATCCCGTGTGTCCGCTGCACGTCCTTTCCGCGTCTTTATTGGATCGTTTCTAGAAGTGTATGTAGGTTTTGCTTTAGGAATTAAATGTTTATCCCTTTTATTATTGTGTGAGCATCCATAAAACTTTATTACCTTGCATATATTTCGCGTTTATGGTGATTATATGATGAACATCTCCAGAACCCATATGTGGGAGATTACATGCACTATCCGATTGAGCTTCAAGTAAATGATTTGAAGCATCAAATAAGTTCAACCTCAAGCAAAAGCAGTGATACGTTTTTTTTCTTCCACAAAATACATAATTTCTGTTGTGAAAGGAGACTTACACAAAGTACAAACGGCATGAACACATTTTAAATACATTCCATAAACAAAGAACCTTGAAATCCTTTGCACTGACGGTTTACAAAGAGTCAAGTGCTTCAAGATATTTTAATCAAAATTGATTCTATCCATGTTAGGGTTAGTGGTAAAGTGTTTTGTGAACTGTTTTACACGTGTAGATGAAGCGAATCCTTGACTTGTATTCAATATACTCAAAAAAGGATTCAAATTGACAACAAAATAACATAAACTGTAAAATAACAGCTACTCATACCCTGACATCTGTATTTTACATTTTCAATAGTTTTCCGAAGCACATGTTTTGGCTGATTTGGACTCCCACGGAATTTCAATGTGTAATCCACGTCGACGTGATGCTTGCTGGGATGCTCCAGGAAAGATAAGCTGTGCTCCGGTAAAATCTGATTTTCATAACAAACACAAGTGGGGATTTAAAACCAAATGAGGTCTTGATTATAGATATATATATATATATATATATATATATATATATATATATATATATATATATATATATATATATATATATATATTTACTCCATTCCTGTTTATTTAATTCTGAATAAATATTTAATACTTTTGCTCTGCACTCAAGGAATTATTTCCAAAGTTAAAACACACACAAGGATCACAAAACACTAGTGATCATGACCAAGAAAAGAAGTCCAAGACTAGTCACATCAGCAGGAATAAAACATAATTCCAAACACAAGAAAATACCTCTTTGCATTCCTTGAACAGCCAAAAGTCACTCTATTGAAGAAACTGGATTTGGGAAACGTCAACAGTAAACCTTCATTTTAAGTTCAAACATGACCTTAAGCTTCAAGCTGGTTTTATTAACATCCCTCGCATCATGATAAGAGGCAAAATAATCACAAATGTAAACATGATTCAGAAAATCTTGTTTCTTATAATTCATTGCCCTCTTCACTGGCCCAGCAAAATCAATCTTTTCTATAGCTTTCATCCTCTCAGGAGCTACAGCTGGAACAATGGAAAGAGCTGAGCGATCGGATTGAATTGAACTGAATTACTGTAATTGATCATTAACAGAACTGTTCGTGAGTGTGTGGGGCTGTGAAATGCATGTGTTCCACTTACACAAACGCGTGGTAGAGCAGCGCCCATCCTCGTGGTCTCTCGAGCGCGTCGTAAATCAGGTTCTGGATCCGTCGCTTCCTGATGTTATTCCTCTTCACCGGCCGGGTGTATCCAAGCGGCGTCTTGGCGAGCAGACCGATGTTTTGCGAGCCCCTTTTAAAGTCAGATTCCCTGCCTGAGCTGACGAGTAGCAAGGTTCCATCCCTCTCAAGTCCCGCGCACTGCTCCGGGTCTCCGGCCAGCGCGCTCTTCCGCTCGCGCGCATCCTCCGCGCTGTTAGCGGCATTCCTGGACCTGATCCCCATGTTCACAGCTCTCGAGCTTCTGCGCCGCGCTTGTGGAAGTCCGAGATGGAACGCATGCCATGATCCGGACGGGAAAAGCGCGAGCTCCTCGGTGGTCGTGGGTTATTTAAGGACCTCGTTCCAGAATGGAGGCGCAAGGATGGGCTGCGGATAGAAAGCAAAGATACAAAACAAAACCACAAACACAAGCCTTCGATCAAGTCAACATTTTCTTCTTTCATACATCAGTCATATGTGAACGGAACAGTTCTACCCAAAGCGATAGAATGCCTATTCCGACTCCCCAAATGATTCACATGAACATCGGAGCGATTCAACCCAAACGAATCAGTTGGACGTGTCGATTCTTTTCGCCTTTTATTAAGGTATGCTTCGAATTACGAATTCCTCGCTTACAGACAGTATTTGTTGGTGAGAATACAAATATTGGCTACATATTTAATAAAATAAAAACAAACAAAGAATGAACACAAACGAATTTAAATCACAAAATAATTACAAACCTTTTTTTTAGGAATAACGAGTCGTTGAAAAGTTTTTCCACGTTTCGACTATACTTAAGTAATTGGACATTGTTTTAGGGACTCACCCACATGAGTAATAAGACATACTCGCCAATAAAACCCAAATCCTGTAGAGTAATGGTGTTTTGAACTTTCAAAAGTAAAAAAAATGAATTAACTTACGCGTTAATGTAGCCTTTTCGGAAATTATTTAAAATTCTACACAAATCATCTTACAAGACTGAAATGCAATATTTGTAAATTGACAAAAACATGTATTGTGATGTTTTGAATATAAAAACAACGGGTATGTTGCCGCACCCGTCATGACTCCAATTATCTAATCACAAACACCTGGTAAAATGAAGAAAGGCGCCATTATAATTGTCGATTCAATCAACGGCGCCTGACAAAGAGCATCTGGTTCCTTCACCGCAGCCACGCCGAGCAACAATTGCCTCGCCTCGGTTCGAGCATCAGTCTCCCCCGGGACACTCACAAACACACCGATTTAGAGAGTAAACACAACCGCGGTTTAGCCCCCACTCATTGGCACGCAGGTATAAGCGACATGTCTTACCGTGTTCTCCGGGCGAGCGCATGATTGTCGCTGATTCGGACGGTTCTCGTGATTCCGCTGCTCATAGAGGAATGATGAGGGAGGAGTAGCCTACACACACACACAGGCGCGAGACACGGAGCACGTGACCATGACACACACTCCTGACATCGCATCTCAGTTCAACACCGTGTATCTCACCACTTGAGAGGGTGGGATGCTTTCACACACATTGCAGATCATTCACGCACATTCCCTCTGGTGGACTAATGCAGAGTCCTAATTAAAGTTCAGAATCTTGTATTTCTACTGCATTGATTAAAAACAATGGTTGGTGTTTTCCTCTTAACAGACATGGGTCATATGGGGTTTCCACAACAATTTAGATGACGTCATGTCATAGCCTATACTGCTATTTTTTCCTATTGGTTTCACTTTAATTTAGAGGAATTGTTCGATTGTCCACTTTAATGCGAAAATAACACTTGCCATCTGAAAACATACATTTTAAGTAACACATACATATCAGCAACATATTTGCAAATTAAAAGTAAATAAGCACATATATAAGAACACTATATATTTAACACTTTAAAGGTATAACAAAATAGCGTAATATATTCTTGTGGTCTCCATCTCTGCAATTCGGCCACAGGTATCAAGGCTCCTCTTCTTCTAGGGTCCAATCCTTTGTCCTCGAAGGTCCTCCATTGGCTCCTCCAAGGGGCTTCTTCACAAATCAAGCAAAGCTGTTATCTGGATATGAGAGTGTCATAAATTTGTAACACACTGTGTCGACTCGAGAGGAGGTCTGGATACTATGGAGGGGTCACTGACATATATTAATGTTAATAAGCCCCTTGTCTCTATGATTTTCCTAAGCTGAGATCGATATAGCCATTTGGTTGCAATATGGTAGCTCCTTCAAAGGGGTCAGTGAAGTAAATTTTCCAAGTCCATACGAATAAAAAAATCTAACCCATGTCTTTATGATTTTTCCTAAGTGGAGATAAAGATATGCCAAATTGGTTGCTAAGGTAACAGTCTGGTTGCTATGGAGGTGTCTGTATCATAATATAATGTTCCCTTATTGACTATAGGCTACAGAAACCAATCCCCATGTCTCAATTATTTAGCAAATCGCAGCGTGGAGTTCTCTTGAAAGGGAACATTTGTTCTGCTTTCCATTTAGTGTTGAATTATTGACATTTTCTGAATATTTTTAAACATTTTGTACGAGATTTTTAAATGCACGGATTAAGTATCAGTTTTGTGTTGCAGTGTTCATTGTTTAACCGTTGTTTATTTTTAGATTCACAGATGTTTATCTCACCAACAGTTACACCAGTGGACTGAACATGAGGTGCAATTAAAAGTAAAATATCTTATGAATAAACCTGGTAATCTTTGTTATCTCTGTAAAGGACTTTAAAGTCTTAAATCCAAAATGATGCATTTACATAAAATACACACACACACAGTGGTGTGACTGAAATTTCAACCTCAACTAAAAGTACCATCAGCTCTTCTAAAACTACTCAAGAGTAGTGAGTATTACACTGATAAATTATTTCACCTTATATCCTACAAACTAAAAATGTAGCTTACATTACATCACATCCATTTTATTAAGCCGTTTCTAAACAAGCTAGAAATAGAGGAGAGGTAAAGATAGAGAAAGAAACAGAGCAAGAGGGAGAGAAGGAGTGAGAGGGGGAAAAAAGGAGAGCATGAAAGAAAAGACAGTAGCATGAAGAGAGAGAGAGAGCTGGTGAAAAAAGGAGAAAGAAAGTCGAATATAGGAGAGATAGTAAGATTGAAAAGTGAGAGTGCAAGACAGAAAGAGGGAACAAAAGATAGGCATACAGATATAAATGTAGGAAAAAGATCATTAAAGTGCAAAGAGAAAGGAAGAAAAAGATATAATGAAAGCGAGGGAGAAAAAGAGCAATGGAGAGTGCAAAACAGTACAGACAGAAAAGGGAGAACGTGAGGATAACTGCTACGTAATAAAACATGCAACTATTTTTCTAGAGATTAAAATTATAATAGAAAATAAATGAGCTGTTCTTGCAAAATAATTGCTATTTCTTCTGATTCTATTTATGTGAAAGTATGGGTTGGCTACGTACACACAATTTAATTAGACAGGATAAGTAACTATAGAAAAAAAAATAATTTAAAAGGTTGTATGGATGAAGAAACAACTGCAGAAAAATTACAGATACAGGACCAGAAATGTAAGCAAATGTTTTACATTTTAAAATCTACTCACTAAATTACAACTTCTGAGGAAAACTACTCAATTACAGTTTGAGTATTGGTAATTAGTTACTTTACACCACTGGTGGTCACATGATCTATTCTAGACAATAAAGTAAACCTTTCTTCCAACTTCATTAGTCACATGTACCAATGACACTACATAGCTTTTAAATGGTCCCATACGCTTGGCCACTACAATGATTTTTAACATAATGTCCAACAACTGCATGATTTTAAACAGATCCATCAAATTGATCTTTTTATTTCATGAGACAGTAATGTAAACATGAATATCTTTTTAATAAAGGACATTTTAAATCGAAAAGAAGGCTTTAAGAAGTCAACTGCATCAAATATTACAATGCTGAATACAATGTACTGCACCGAAATAGGCAAGTATCACAAATCAGAAAAACATAAGAGTTTATTAAAAAAATAATCACCCAAATGCAAGTAGCCGCTGAAAGGGAGTAATCAATAACAGGGAAATATTAATGGGCCTGTCAGTTACTCTTCCCCTTAACTGTATAACACCTAGAGTGAGCTAAATGTATCTCCCAGTGTAAATAAAACTCTGCAAAGATGTTAAAATGCTCTCTTGCTGCATCTTAACGACTTTACCTATGTCTTTCTTTCCAGCTCACAAAAGCGGAGGCACTTCTGGATCATCCACAAAGTCCTTAGATACAGGTATCTCCTCGACGCCATAAGGCTTATGTGAAAGAGAGAGCAGCAAGGGATTGTGGGAAGGCTGCAGTCCTTTGGGAATTATATTGGCCAGAGCCACAGCCAGACCAGGATCCACCTCCAATAATTCACAGTCTGCTCCCGTCCTGCAGAAAGACGCATCTAACTCTAAATGCTGTTAGGTTGCATTCAAAGAATTTATTAGACTATAACTCAGTGGAAATGTTCAGTCAGCACAATCTCAGTAAAATCAAAGTCCCTTTCCGCCACCTGCTCTTTGCTAAATCATGCCCACAGTGGCAGTGAAGCAATCTACATGAGGCCACTGAAATACCTGTCTGCTTCAAGTGGAAAAGTTACTTTTTTAAGATTCTAAGTTGTTTATATTTGTCTTTTTTATATACTATAATGTGCAATTAGTTTTCTAGAAGCTCTCCCATTGTATCAAAATGCAATTACTTTATTTAAAAGGTTTCAGCTAATATTTTAATCTGAGAATTAGACCCTAGATAATATTTTTTGTAATAAATCGTGCCACTTAGCATCACACCACCTCATGTTTATCCTGATCATGTGATGTACCGTAATTATAAAGCACTGAAAGCTGGGAAACCCAAAATCAACTACACAGTAAAATCCTAAGAGTTAAATTAACTCTACTCAGAGTATATTTGGTCCCACTCTATGTAGAGTTAAACCGACTCTGAGAAAGAGTAATTTAATAATCTATTTTCTTCATGTTTTTCCAAATCTGCATGGAAAATGCAAACTAAATATTAACTATTCAGAGAGGGACCAAGTCCACTCCAGAAAGAGTAAAAACAGACAAAAATAGACTGTTTATTTAAATAACTCTCCTTCAGAGTTGGTTTAACTCTATATAGAGTGGGACCAAATACACTCTGAGTAGAGTTAATTTAACTCTTAGGACTATGTACATTTTACCAGGAACGAAATGGGTTTCTTTTTAAAGACAGGCATTTCAATTAAATAAATCAAGCAGATTTTTTTGCTTCTCTTGAACTAGAATTTTGTTTTATTCATTTTACCCATAAGCTCTCATTAATATCTGACCTTGAATTTAACCTCATTAACTTTATCACACAATAAAGCAGGTGATCAGGGCCCCAGGGTAACTGTTGGTTTACTTTCTGAATTAACCTGTGTTTGGATAACTCAAGAGTCTGATACTGAAAGTTAATTCATGGCCAAACCAATTTGAAATTCATTAATAACGAAATAAATCATTGTGTATCAGTAAACAAGACACCGAGCTTATTTGTGGTCATCAGTCATTAAGTCTAAAATTGTACATAAACTCACTGTGCAGGTTTTACTGTAGGGATCACATCCACTAGAAATTGTGTAAACCTACCCCAAAAACCATGGTAGCTATTTACGGAACAGTTTAGTCTCTTCCAGTTTTTATCTCCGTTTGAAGAATGAACCACTAAAATGTAATCAGTGTGGAAACTGAAATCTGATTGGATCCTGAAATACTGATAATAAACAATTACTATATGCTGCATTATCTGAGCCAATCAGTGCCAGAAAAAGTAAGTCACACACTTCAATGATTCATGGAAATTGCTGTGATTTCCTCACACACGTACACAAGCACAATGTGTGACCTCAAGGGCTCAGTAAATAATAACACAAGCATGTGTGTCTGCTAGCAAGACCATCTGACCACCCACTGATGTCAGGTAGGAAGTCGTCAGGTTCAGATGATGTTATGCATTAGGATGAAGTCCGAGCAAAAGATCCAGGATGTTTGCAAGCAGAATGACAGTAAAGGGATTATTTGCATCTAGTTTGCATTTTTATGAGCTCTTTAATGGTACACCCCAGAGATCATTAACATTGTGAATAAAACAACCGAAGGACACACACGGCTGAACACTGGAACAACTTGAAAGTGACAAACTAATTCCAGAGTCACACCGGTTAATGCAAACATGCATTAAGCCTCATTAGACATGCTCCTACATACACACAAGGGATAGTGTTCGGGGTGAACGTGAGTGCACAAGACCTCCTTCTGTGGAATACAGAGGGGGAACTAGAAAGAGAGATCAATTATAAGGCAGATAAGCCCTTATGTGTGTGTATAATGCAGTTAGTCCTTTAGCAAAGTTGGTCCCAAAGCCACTTGGCTTATTAAGAAACCCACTGTCCCTGGAGCAACCTGAGTGTTTTGTTCAAGGACATTTTTCAGTACTTGTCATTTTGAAGGGGAAAGTCACATAGAAATTAAAGTGGCTTTCAGCCTTTAACTAAATAAACTCTGTCATTAATTACATGATTATTCTATAAATACAAGTAAAAGAATTCTCCACTTTTTGATTCTCCACGAGATAATAAGCAGTGTTTTTTCCTCATTTGGAAGTTATTCAGCTGTTCTCCAGATCTGGAATTAGCACGTTTTAGAGCATACAAGGTGTTCAGAAAAGTAGTGTTTCAGTTCAAAATCAAATTAATGAATTACAATGATTTTCTTATTTAAATCTTAACCTCAACGAAGAAACTTGTAATACAGTGGCAACCTGTAGTACCTATGGAATGGTATCCCAGGGAGGAATTTGGGGTGACGCTTAGACAAAGTCAACTGGAACAATGTAGGACTGGTTTAAATACTAGTGAGATTTTTATTGCTTTATCTAGGAACACTAGTAACATGCCCAGATTGCGCCTCCCGAAACTTGTTTTACCAACAGCAGATATTACAGCCGTGTTTATTCTATCTGGACTGCTATTTATGCTAATGTAAACTATGAAGCGGAACACTGATAAAGAATTTGTTCCCAAAGTGAGTAGAGATAATGCTTCCTGTGCAAACATAGGTTTAATGGAGTTGAGCAGACAATTACATTTATTTTATCTACCTCTTTCAGGGAGCATGATTAGATATGGAATTACAGCATGGCTTGGTAAACTTGATCTGGTAACATGAGCCTGTATGCATCATGATCTTAATTTGCAGTTTTAAGTCAAAGAAGTCCAAGGCCTTTTTGGCATGTTTTACTACTTTACAATTTGTTGAATTAAACTACCTTAAAAAAGTTTTTTTGTGGCAATGATTGTCACAATTTAATTTTTTTAGAACAACCCCAGCTAATTATTTTATAAATATTTTGTCAGTACATTCCACAATAATTCCACAACAATCCTGAAATTGTCATTTTTTACGGTAGTTTTATCAATAGTGTTGAGATAAAATTAAAATTCATAAATCTCCAACAGAAGCAAAGACAAGATCAAAACAATATGAAAATCTGTATAAAAGAAAAACAGGCAAACCATATCTACAGTTCTAGGCACTTTTTTCCAATGTGCTTTGTTTAGTGCAAAAATTATGTACAACACGAGTCCAAATGACAGGGTTTGTATTGCCAACTGTCTTTTTACCACTAAATAGCTCTTACAGCAGAAATTTTGGGTCTGTAAAACGAAACGAAAAAGACTTTTATTTGAATTACCTTGCCAATTATGCATCATAACTCTTGTAATGTTCATTCAAAACACAAAATACATCTTTTGAAAACCACACAATATATTTGAAGCACACCGGTGCATGCAGCGACTTCTAAGGGTTAAAGTACTGCCAATCCCCCTTGAGTTTAAATAAGCTATAACAGTAGGCCTTTAATATTTAATATTAATATCCATTCACACAGATTGAAGTGTATTACCTGTTCTCTTTCTTGATCTTCTGTCTACTGCTAACACCAGTCAGCTTTACAGTGGGTTTTTTCTGTTTTACTTCTCCGTGCGCCTTAAAAAAAGATTTAACATACATAATACCATGAAGCTTGTATGTAACCAGACATAACCTGTAAACGGTTTAAACACATTCTTCAAAAAACCTAAATAAAATTTACTTTCATGTTCAAAAGAAACAGGCTGCTGCATTTATTACCTTGGCTCAGATATGCAGTTGCAAATAGATTTTGTTCTACTAACTTTATTGTATTAACTATTTAAATGTTTAGAAAAATTCTAATTTAGTTGTATTTAATTAAACAAGTAGAAAAAAGAGTATTGAAAAGCTTAAAAGACCTTTTAAATGTCATTAAAATTTTAGAACCATTCATTTTAAAGGGGACCTAGGATTAAATCACATTTTCTGATAGAAATGTGGTGTATAACCCCACTCATTACACTTTTATATGAATAATCAAATGGAAAAAAAAAGTAAAACACAAGTCAATTATTTATCTATGTTATATACAAACTATTCACAGCTTTCAATGAGTATTAGCAGGCGTGTTGAGCGAAATGGACTTTTTTTTACTGGAAGTTGATTTGAGAAGCATTTTACAAAATCATGGAGAAATCTAAACGTCTAGGTTACTTGCTTAAGCCCTGTTCCCTGAAGGAGAAACAGAGACGTATTGTCGGGAAACTAACTGATTGGGAACGATTCACCTGAGAGTGACCGGGTCAGCCATTACCAGCAAATAGTTTTGCAAGCGTAGGTGAAAACTCATTCTACTGTTTTCCGAGGAGCCGAACATAACTTACTTCTCTGCACCTCAGATCACAGACCTCAAGGGCCTGGCAAGGGATATACGGATATACAGAATTTAGTGAGCTCCTCCTCCACATCTGGAAAGAAAGGTTTGTCATTTCCAGCGTGGGCTTTGAGAGCATCACTGATATTTCTGGCTCTGGATACTCCAACCCCAGACCGAGGCAGATCTGAAGCCAAAGGCCGAGAAGATCACGCCCATCCGATGGCGTCAGCGGTAATACGGTTTAAGAATAGCAATGGTATCTGTTTCAAAACCTTTAAACTGTCATAAAAACAACATATTCTCATATCGATGACATGCAACAGTGTGCAGAAGAAAGAGAAAAGTGGAGAAAATGCTAAGTTGTGAACACAACTTCTGCGTTAAAGCGAGGGTTCACTACTGCAAAACTGTAGTTCACCTTTTGCAGCTTTGCAGACTTTTTTTTATAACAGTGAATATGTTCTGAATCCTGATTGCCTAAGGGACTGTGGTCTAGAAGTGCCACACATCACTTTATAAAAGCGCACTATCCAAGTGCAGTGAAACAGATTTGCGACAACAGCACGAGAAAGAGAGAATTAGCAGCTGGAAAAAGAGAGAGAAACAGATTGTGGCAATTATGTAGCTAAATTTAAAATTATTAGCCTGATTGAGAAGTTCCTCATTCGTGTCATTAATTTTGTACTCATAATTTTTTTTTTCCATTTCTATTTATTTATATGAAAAAGAGAAACGAGTGAAACAATTAAAAGCTTGAGTTTCTGTGCCTAAGAACAACCATCACATTAGCCTGAGAGATGATCATTTTACTTATGAAAGTAAGCCAGAGGAGGATGCTAACTATCGCAGAAAAGGTCAAACCTCTGGACCATACTGAAGGAAGGTAGAAATTCTGCGGCCATAACCTATCCTCCCAATTCGTTCCATAACTATGTTCTTCTCTAGGAAAAAGACCTAGGTGCCGCAGCCTTCAGCAGAATAGAACGCTACAGCGGAGCGCAGTCAGGATGGAGTTAGAGGGACTGAAACTACACGAGTCACAATGTGTCCAACCGTGTATTCATTATAAAAGAAATAGTAGTTTAAAAAGCTATAGTTATCTGTTTATATTTGTATTCCTTAAACAAATGCCTGCACCTGAAAACAGATTATGATCTTTGGTTTCATTCTGTAGAACACAATAGTTCACTTCACAAGTTTCACTTATCTTTTTGGAACAATAGCTGCCTTTCCCTGCTGAAGGCATGTGACCAAACGAGCCAATCGCAGCGTTTGACATACTACTTGACATAAAAAAAAACAACCTCTCGCTGTTTCTTGAAAAATTATTTGTGGAGTCACATCAGAGCTGGTGTAATTAAGACAAAATATTTACTGCATGCAGACCCCACATAAAAAAAATGCAAAGGTGTGCGTTTACATTTTTCAAAGAAGTGTTTTGGTAAGTGGTGTATACCAGTGGCAGTGTGATTAGCAAATGCCCAGTACTCTGAGATCTCTGTGCTGTGCTACTGTCGGGTTTCACTTCTGAAGGCAAAACCAACTGGAAGACCTGAATAAACACACACAGAGTACAGAGTTTTATTATTCTGAGCTTTCAAGCACTTTCCCCTGTAAAAGTGATCTACAGCATCACTGGCTGTAAACACTAACCAATCAATATTGAGATTGCCCCACACACATGCATGTCTTCTGTACATGAGTGTGTGTTGCAATGAGAGCTGTTACTTGTGCTGGTCTGCAGCAGATTTGTGAGGAAATGAGGCAGAAGAATGAGTGTAGATTTACTGCTGGGTAATCAGCTTTAAAGGTCAAACTCATCAGAGGGGAGAGTGAGAGAGAGATGGATAGAGATAGTCTACCTTTCCTTTGACCGTCACTCTCACATATGTTGGCTGAACATCCACATCAAGCAGAGAAGTGTCCATATGCCTAGAGTGTAGAATGTGAGAGCGACTTTTGTTACGACAGAACTCTGTAAATGACAGCCAAACTTCACTGGAGAAATTAAGTTCATTTCCTGAGTCCTAAGTGAACGTCTAACGAGAGAACCAAGTACCTGTACACATGTAAATCCAGAAGCAAGTAGTTTTCATCCTCAGTCAGACTGAAGTCCAACCTGCAGAGACCAGAACACCTAAGAGTTTATCAAGAATTTCCAAACAAACAACGCTTACGCAATTAAAAAGAGATGCAGCTATTTTCGAACATCATTAAAAGTAGGCACTTTGTAACAAAATATCTGCAACACATCAAAATATTGGAGTTGTGTACATATATTACACTAAAATGCATTAGTTTGAATTTTGTAACAAAAAGTAAATGCAGCAATGTTATACAAGCTTTCTGAGGAAATCATTTTATCTTTTTTTTTTTATTATTATTATTATTATTATTATTATTATTGGGTGGTAATCCTTCCACAGCCAGCGCCAACTCATCATGGTTGGGCCATGCGAGACATACCGGTACTTGGTTTTACCTTTAATCAGCTTACTTCCTTCTAAGCCACCCAAGAGAACAACACCCTGTTCAGCCTTGATGTTAAGGCTGCACCTATAAGAACTTCCTCCCTTTCCCACAGAGTTTGGCAGAGACTGAAGGACTCTAGAACTGCCTGAAAACTTAGGTGAAGTAGGAGTCAATTGGTTTGTAAGGATCCTGCATTTAAAATGTTCCCAGCAAGTTTCAGTTTGCAAAAATATAGTATTTAGCAACACTGTACGACGATTTCTAACAAAATGTTTGTTTCCATTATATTGAATGTTGTGTGAGTGTATAGATTAAAAAGGCAGGTTATAATTGCACTTATTTTTCATCTAATGCAGCTTCAATTAAAGTAAAAGTTGCAGATTTTTCTTGAACTTTAGTAACAAGGGAAATGTGGAATCATATTTTGATAATGTTTGTGTGATGTGGACAATATTAGATCAAAATGTACTATATGGCCCCTAAAATAAAAATGATTTTACACCCATGCTTAAAGTGTTGCTAAAAAGTTCTTTGTGACTATTGAAATTAAATTAATTTTATAAGTAAAAAACCATGAACCACATTTTATTGGACTATGTTAACATTAATTACATTTCTTTAAAATGTAGCCAGGGTTTAACAGCGAGGCGCGTCGGAACATGAAACATTGCGCCAAAAATTCTGGTCAATGTGAACGGGCCTTTACACTTAAGCAGCAGCTTTCTCCACGGTGCTCACCCATGATCTGGCTCTTGCTAGATTAGCTGTTACACAAATATTCGAACTTCATTATGATTTAACTTTGATCATTCTATTTTCATATTGATGTTAATCAATGACTATTTTCAAGATATTTTTAACGGAAGAAACGTAAAATATTATTTATAAATATATATATGCTTGTACTTTGGCTCATTGGTGTTCAGAACACGTCCATCTGCTGTTATGAGAGTTCTGCGGACTTTGGTTTCAGCCTTCGTTCTGTAAAACACAAAAATAATTTCCGTTCATCAAATGATTAACAAACATACCAAGGCCTCTACCAAACTTGCTAGCTTTATTCTTCTTTGGCAGAAAGAGAAACTATTTGTGTTCAGTGAAGAATGCGGTTTAGAATCTGTGTTTATATGTGAAATGGTAGAAATCATTAGTCACTCGTCTTTCTCTTTGTCCCTCATCCTCTTTTCCTCCAGATGGCGATGGGCCTCTAGCCTGGATTCTGGTGTGAATGGGCATGGCTTCTCCCAGAAATCCCTCTCTTCGTCCTCTGCATCCCTCTGAGTCTTGGAGCTTGACTCTTGATTCTGGTGGGTTCCATTTTGGTTCTCAGAGAGCAATCTGTGGGTAACAATCATAAGAGAAATCATAACAGAAAAAAATAGCACTCACAGGTTCTGTATGCCTCCTAATGAAAACTTACTCGTTTATTTGAGGATTCTTCTGCCATTCTGTAGCTGTGGTCACATTTGAATCCTTCCTCTTCTGCTCCTCTCTTTTCTCCAAATACTCTGCCTCTTGCTTCAGTATGAGTATCCTCACTGCTTCCTGTTCCTGCAGGGCCAAGATTCGCTCAGCTCGACTAATTTCTTTCCCATCTAGCCACTGCAAGGCAAAATATAAAGTGTGAATATGGAAATATAGAACAAATCTAAAGCCTGGTTCATAAAAAAAGCAAATGAAAAAGGTTTATATTAAGGCTAATAACGAGGGATAACGATTAGAGAGATTGTTGAACTGCAGGGTCTGTGATTACTTTCAGTCATGTGATTACATTTTGTCACATGACATGCATGATCGCTTCAATATCGTGACACAAGTACGACTGAATCAAATGTTAAGAAACATTATTCTACTAATAAATAGTTTAATCAAAATGTAATTCGGTTTTCATACAAGCACATCAATGTAAACCACAGAGATGAGTTAATCAACAAAATCGATTTATCGACCATACAGATATATGCTATTTCACACACTAGACCTGCCAAATAAGGCCATGTCCACATGCACCCAGATTTTTTTGAAAGCAGTTTTTTTTTTGCGTACAAAAAAATAAAACCTGCCTCCATACGGACACTCAAACACCAATAAAACCACATCAAATAGTGCTGTTACAAACTTCTTCGCTAAAGACATGATGCTATTTAATATGGCGGATGGCGCAGGCTTCAGAGAAATGATAGTTTATTTCACATTTATTCGTAAAGACTAAATAAAAGTGAACATACATTTTTTTGTACTGTTTTAAAGAGCCTGGAGACTTTACATAATCAGTTTGCAGACACAACTTCAGACATCCAATGTGTTAGTTTTTGGAGTTTTTTCCTGACTTTTAATATGGTCCATATTGATTAGGGCTGGGTAAAAAATATTGATTCTCCAGTTTGACGCATCCATATCCCGGAGATTTCCCAAACCAATTCTTAATGCACTTGCTTCGCATTTTTGAAAATTTTTTGCCATATCCAGGCCTACGACAACTACAACCTTCACCCCATGGATACTTACACTTCGGTTATCATGTACACACTAACCCAAAGTGCGAAGCGGTCCAAAAACGATTCACCTTGGCCAAAGTTTTCAAAAATGCATTGTTGCACAAAAATACACATTTTCAAAAAAACAGCGTGCGTGTGGACAGGGCCTAAGACTCCTGTGTTATGAAGTGGGTCATCCTCCATTGGGGGAAATGAGGCCTTCCTTCAATTTAATTGTTTTAGTTGAGCCATTATTTGATCAAATATTAAATTGTTAAAAGTAGTAAAACAACTTAGACTTACGACACGAAAAAAGTGGTTATGTCAAGACTTAACAACCCATAGTCAAAATCTTGCAAATATAAAAACAAACCTAATATAAAATAAGTAACACAAAAAAACAGTTAAAGATACAGCAGAGTAAGCTTTAAGAGCTTCTGATATAAACATTTTGTTGTACCTGTAGCTGAGGCAGTGATCCCACCACATACTGTCTGTAGCCTTGGAATTCAGTGCAGGGGTTCCCCACAAGATAGAGCTCTCTGAGATGCAGATTGAACTTCAGGGACGTAATGCTGCTCAATTTTCCCACAAAATTTACAGTCAGATCCAATTTGTGTAAACTCTCGCACCCTGCAAATAAACATAATTTTATTTACACACTGAATTTTAATAGAGTACACAAGACAGGTCCAAAGTCAGTCCTTGTGTGCTGCATACCGGCATAGTCTAGATTCAATCTTCATGAAAAAGATCTTTAATACAAGAAAAGTCAACCTTCAAATAATTATGTTCAGATATGCACTCAATAATTCGGGAATCCTTTTGCAGAAATGACTGCTTCGATGCGCCTTGGCATGGAGGCAAATCTCCTGAGAGCTAGCTGCATTGACCCTGCTCTTGATAAAACACAGTGGACCAACACCAGCAGCTGACATGGCACCCCAGACCATCACTAACTGTGGGTACTGACACTGGACTTAAGGCATTTTGGGATTCCCCCAGTCTTCCTCCAGACTCCGGCTTGAATATTATTGCTCATCGAAGATTACACCAAGGTTTCAGACAGAGGTGGACTAAGATTACAGAGGACTCCAGTTGTATGGTGAAATCATGCTGGAAAGTGGTGTTAGATAATTCTGAAGCAACACGCTTCCAAGGAAGATGAAGTGATGCCCAATTTAAGGCGAAAAGTCTTCATCTGAAACCTATGAATGATGTCACTGACACTTTGCCTGTGTTATAGTCATTGATGGCAATCCAAAAATGAAAGTTCAAGACAATAAAATGAGATTCTGGATTCTGCTCTGATAAAAAGTTCAGCTGAATTCAACTTTAAATTGGTAAACTTTAAAAACGGTAAATTGTATCATGGGCCTGCGACAAAACCCTATTTTCTCCCAGTTTCACCATGTAAGGCAAATATTCAATGCAGTAAATGTTTCATCGTTTTCAGTCTCCCTTGTTGATACTTTGTATGGTTTGTACCAACCAACGCTGCCACCTAGGGGCAAAAGTGTAAGACTGAAGATAATGCAGGATAAAAGTATATAAAATAAAAATATATATAGAAATTCTGAGAATACAATCTGAAACAAAAAAAACTACAAACTAAATATTGTAGTTGAATTAAATAAGGTTAGAGGAGGGTGGGACTTCTCGTGTTTTACTTAGCCAGTGCTTTGAGAAGCAACTTTTTGCTGACTTTCTGACGAATACGACAAAAATGGAAAAACAACCGTCAGCATGTGCCAGCAATAATTTATCCGATGTTATTATGCAAAAGCTACTTTTATTACTACACTTGTTTATTTTAATTTAAACAAAATATGTAGATGTGCCCTGATGTTTGATTTAGCAAAATAACGTGGATTATATGAATGCCCATTACTTATCTGTTGATCACGTGATCCATACAAAGAATGATTTTAAAATGTACAATTTGCTAAACCAACAGAACAGAACCGAAAATGTGGTACATACCAAAACCGTGCATACCTAGTATATATATAATCTATTACTTTATATATATAAGTAATAGATTGGTATCCGGTCCAATAGTTTCTATAAATCTAAAACGGATGCCAAATACAACTATTTATAATTCCGTAATGGGCATTTATTAAGCAACATCATAGAAATCGTTATACATTTGTATTATATTATTGTATAAGACTATAGTTATTTTTTTGGTCAGGTGGTTAACACGATGCTGCTGGTTCCAGTTGAGATTGGGCAGTGCATTTGTGATTATACTTTGCTTATAGTTCAACTGTCCATTTAAAAAATAAAAATATAATCACCTTCCAAATTCTCAATGATTTCAATGTTGTTCAGAGCCAGGTTCAAGTACTCCAGTTTCTTTAGTCTTCCAACATTTTCTGCGAGTAATTACAGAGTTAAGCACTTGTAGTGTTTTGGGTAACTTGTAGTGTTTTGGGTAACTTTTCCCACATAACCATCGTTTCACCTATTTTAGGGATGAGGTTGTTCTGTAAGTAGAGGATTTTGAGGTCTCTACACCATTTCTGGATGTTCTCAATCCTCTCTATGTCCTGCTGATGGAGGGAAACCTCCTCCAGGGAGAAAATCTGCCCGTTGTTGTGCTCTGCTCTTCGACGGAGCAGGTCCTCGCTGACTGCCGGAGGAGCGAAGAGGGCATTAAATACTTTACCAAACAGCTACAACACAAACTGTCAATAGCAAATGAATGTGTAGGAACTCGTCAATGGTTCCCGTTGTACATTATCTTCACGAGAACCGTGTATGTTATAAATAGTTTAAAGTCAAACAAGACGCACTTACTTCGAACCATGGCTTTCTCGCTGCTGTTGTTCAGTCGTTGCTATGGCAACGGAAAGGGAGTTTCGCGACAGTCTGTTTTCGCGCTCTTTTGCTCTAATGAAAATATTAACCGTTTAAAAAGGTTCAAATGAAACCTCAAAAAGCTTCATGTTGTACATTATCTTCACGAGAATCGTTATAAATGCCAAAGATTGTGCATGTATAAATTGTATTGTATAATTTTGTTTAATAAAAATTTAAATTGTACACTTGCATTAACCGAATCCTTGTACATCCATAAATTCGCCATCATTCATCATTTAGGCCCCAGTAAAGTTGCAGGTTACACATAAAATAATATATTTAATCATTCATTTTCTAAAACAGCAAACAAAACAATGATGGTTGCATGGTTCATTTATTCAGTTATTCATTTCATTACAGTAACAATTCAATTTCTCTATCAGGACCCAGCATTACTAACATAAAAAAATTAGTGAATGAAATAAAAACAACTAAAACATCTAATAGCCCATTATTAGAACCAAAATGTCGACATATCAACCAAATCTAACCAATCAGAAGCAAGCAGTCACAATCTGAAATAACAGTTGCAATGTTTTTTTATTCTTCTTATTCAGCATGTTTAATAACGTGTTTCATTTAATCAATATATTTTTTTCAAATATGGACTAGATTCCAAAAATGAACTGATGTGTAATCTTCTGTCTGAATCAAATAACAAAATGACAAAATAAGTGAAGTGAAAGGGACGTTAGGACCAAGTATGGAGTGACCCATACAAGGAATTTGTGCTCTGCATTTAACCCATCCAAGTGCGCGCACACACACAGCAGTGAACAAACACACTGTGAACACACACCAGTAGTGGGAGCTGTTGTAACTGGTGACTTGCTCAAGGTCACCACACTAATGGTTGTCATAGGAGCAAGAGAGTTTCAACACTCATCTCCAATCTCCAATCACCTTACCCAACTAGGCCAAGACTGCAATAAATAAAAAAATTAAAAAAAAAATCACTGCAATTAATGGATTTTTGTTTTTTGCATTCGAGTTACAGTTTAGAAAAGTTTATTTTTTATTTAATTTTGTTTTTTAATATTTAAAGTTTGTTTTCACTTCTATCTAATCTTGAAATACTAGTGGGACAATAGAGTTACATTTCAGTACAAATCTTCAGTATATTTGGAGGGAACCATTGTCCTACTTCTGTTTGTTTAATTATTTGTTTGTTTTTTCCATTGAACTTAGACCAGATAATGGAACATGGATAATCTATAGTAAAGCCAGCTACAAACTGTCAATCTGCTCAATCTCCAATGAAATCAGCTCCTTCATCAAGAGTGCTAAAACAGAGTTCCTTTAGTGTAATGATGGGTGTCTTGTGCTCTTCAGTATTCAAAGTGTAAATTTCTGGTACTTTCTTATTGATGTTTTTTCCTGCATTGGTTTAAGGAACTGAATCGACTCATTGAGGTCGGCAAAAAAGTCTTTTTGAAGGTTGACTTTTAATTCCACACTTTTCTGTACCTCCAAATGATGATGAATTCTCTTCTCATCTGTAAATGTCAACATCGCAGTTAAACACATTACCTATGAAGTATGTACATATTGTTAAGTAATTATTAATTGTCCAAATTAAAAGAATGAAACACCTGAAATACGAGAAGGGATACTCCTAGAAATATACGCTAGATACCATCACAAAACATATGTCCAAAGTCAGTTTGTGCATCAACTTTTGACCATAGTGTTCCATTTCTTAATGTTAATTTGTTAGATGTGAAAGTGTGTGTTGCCCTGCAATGACCTGGAAACCTATCAAGGCTCTACCCTCGAAAAAAAAAATCTGAATTGAGATGCTCAATATGAGCAATTAAAATCTGATTTCGGTCAGATTTGAGAAACACAACACTACGCTCAAAGTTAAAACAAATTTACACCATCTACTAGCCCCATCTTGTGCCAATTTCCAGTTTCTGCAAATGTAAAAAGAGTAATACAAATAAGTCTTAAGTTTACTTCCGTGGTTTAATTATCAATTGCATTTTATCCCTCAATGAACTTGTTATAACTAAGTTGATATTTTATACTGGCATTTGTCTGTATTTTGCACAGAAAATGTCTAGAATGATGAGTAATTGAGAGTGTGTGCATTGTGTGTCTCTAAATTTAAGAGGGCTTTACATATTTTTCTCTTATCGACAATTATGTGCTTTACCTTTACCAGTTATCTTTGCGATTTCCTCTTGACACATTTTCTCCAGTTTTTCCCTCAGATGAGAGACAGATTTAGCAACACCATCAATCTTAAAAGAAGAACTGGTTGTGATGTTCGGTGACTCGGCAGATGAAGTGGAATTAGAGAGAGACTGGAAACTCTACACAGACACAAACTCAGAATTCAGATACGGACATGGAAGAATTTGATGAAAACACTCTTGCTCTGAGGTTACCTTGAGGAAATTTATGTGATGCAGTGACTTTTTTTTAAGTTCTTCCACCTCAGTATTTCTTCTCCTCAGATCCTCAATCTCCAGCTTTAGTTGCTCTAGCTGATTTTCAGTGCAACTCACTGCAGTTTTTTCCTGATCTCTGATAAAGTTGGTCACCTCAGAGAAGCTTCTCTCGATGGAGCGCATCAACTCGGTGAAGGTCTTCTCAGAGTCTTCCACAGCTTCCTGAGCAGAACGCTAAGAGACAGGGAAGAATTGAGTCAGTGGATTGGTTCTCATTCTGTATCAAACTTTTCATCTTCAACTGGTCGCTAGATGATCTCTAAACATCTTCTGCTCAAATCTCACCTTCTGAGACTCCAAACACGCTGTTAAATCTTCCAGCTTCTTCTCTTTCTCCTGGATTTTCTGCTGCCAATTTTTCAGAGTTTCCGTCAGCTCTTCCTAGAAATTGCAAGTCAATATAACTCATTAGCAAGTTTCAGTAGAGGTCTAAATTAGCTTTCAAACATATTAATGATCATTTTTGTAAACCCCAATGAGGTTTTCTAGGTTCAAACCTGTCTCTCATTACTCTCTGCTGCAGCGGAGACAGTGTCATGGTTTTTATGTTCATCTATTGTGCACAGATAACATATGCAGAGCTTGTCTGTGCGGCAGAAGATCTCCAGGAGTTTCTCGTGCCGAGGGCAGATCATCTCCTGCAGTTGTCCAGTGGCATCCATCAGGGTGTGTTTTTTAGCTTTGAATAGATTCTCATGTTGTTGCAGATGATCTTGACAGAAAGAGTTCAGGCAGGTGAGACAGGACTTGATGGCTTGGTTTCTGTCTCCAGTGCAAACGTCGCACTCCACATCTCCAGAGGAACATTGAACTGCTTGAACATTAGACTTCTCGAGTTTCTCCACCACTTTAGCCAGAATGGTGTTCTTCCCCAGAGAAGGTCTTGGAGTGAAGCTCTGTCTGCACTGAGGACAGCTGTAGATCTGCTTCAGATCCTCCTGATCCCAGCAGTGTGTGATGCACCTCTGACAGTAACTGTGTCCACAAGGAATGGCAACTGGGTCTTTCAGGAGATCCACACAGATTGGACACACGAACTCTTCTCGTTCCAAAGAAACGCGGGATTCTGCCATTTCAGTTCACTTGGGAAAAAACTGAGAGACGCCTTTAAATGTCCACCGACCTTGTTTCGGTTCGATAAAGAACTTCTTGTTCTAGAGTCGACAAGAGTAGCAATAACCCGTTTACTTCTTCCTCTTCCTTGTCTTATTCTTCTTTCACTTCTCGTTGCTTTTCTTCTGTTGTTTTTACTCCAAGTCTGCAATACCTCCACCTACTGGACTTATTACCTTTGGGGTAGTTTCAAATATTTGTATTCTTTTTGAAAGTTGTGTCACTGTGGCTTTCACTGTGTTTTATATGTTCAAACTAAATATGTTCGTTGTGCACTCACTGGCCACTTTATTAGATACACCCTGCTAGTACTGGTTTGGACTCACATTCGCCTTCAGAACTGCCTTTTAACAAGACACTAGAAACATTCCTTTGAGATTTTGTTCTATATTGACATCCCTGATGCAAATCCACTCACCACCACCAAAAAAAGCTCTATTGCATTGAACGTTGAAGATTTCAGCACAAGTGAACTCATTGTCATCTTTAAAAAACCAGTCTGAGATGAATCGCTACACACTGTGATCATAGTCTAATGTCACAGAGGTCCTTATTTCACCTGTGGCGTCTATAATTTAGTTAAACTATTTTTTTGAAGTGGAGTTTCATGACGAATAAAATAATAACAATGAAAAAAAAACATGTATTTAATTCTTTTATGCATTTAAGCAAGCTGGCTTCGTAGATAGGCTAGTATGGAGTGAATTCAGTGAATAAATGGTTTACAAATGTAAATTAGGTTTTGTGAGTTTTTTTAGAAAAAAGACAAATGCGCAGAAAGGAATCCACAAATGGGTAAAATAACATTTGTACATGAAACAATGGATTTGTAATTGAAAAGAGGGCTTTGTAAACCTAATTTACATTTGCAAACCATTTATGTATATATGAATTCGCTTCAAACGCTAGTCACATAAGACAAACGTAAACATGTGTTTGATGTTCAGCCACTAGATGTCAGTGTCGTACAGCGGCGAAAAGGCTCTACTCTAGAATGTTCTTAGATCCTCCTGTTGAAAACCGTCTACTTTATACCAGTTACTAGTTTTTGTAAACAAACTTGCAAAAAGTACCTGCAAAAGTATGAATACAAAGAGTACACGGAATGCTATTATCATGGCGGAGGAGAATATATGGCTGTCAGAATAACTCAAAAGGTTTAGTTCTTATGTGATTTTAAGTCAGTGTCAAGTTTAAAGGTTTATGGGGCAATACAGTTTGAAACAGAAATAGTTTCTTTGCAAAACCTTTCTGAAGAAGAAAACGTCTTTTCATTTTACTTATTTATGGATTTAAAGCATGGGCGGCCTGGTGGTGCAGTGGTTAGCACTGACATGAGTTTGCATGTTCGCGCTGTGCTTCCGTGGATTTCCTCCGGGTACTCCTTCCCAAACGATCCCAAAACATTCGTCAGGTTAAATGAATAATCTAAATTCCATTTAGGTTGTGAGAGTCAATGTGTGCGTTGTTCTGTGGTGGACAAGCAACCTGTCCAGGGTGTGTCCCCACCTCCCCACCAGCAGACCCTTGTGACCCCAAAAGAAAACAAACAGGAATGAAGATGAATTAATGTATTTAAAGCAATTTGGAACCAATCTCTTCATTTCAGAAAATAATGTGTGGTCTGCTAAAAAGATGCCTAAACTTTTCAAAATTCCAACTCAACTTTCAAACATTTTTCATACATACATATCATTTTAGAGACTAGACATAAAGATTTCAAACATTATCACATTTACAAAAATATTTTATTAAAAATAGAAGTCAGCGCTCTGTACAGTGTTAAAGAAGGGCGGGGTAATCGATCAGATTCATTAGCATAAACATGTTAAGTCTAAACCCAGCCAGTTAAAATTCATGATGTTTAAATATTAAACCAAATCCATCTTTCCCACTTTACAAAGAAAAGTACATCAGAGAAACATCACTGGCTCTGTGAAGGGACCAAGACAAACCTGAAGAAGAGACAAAAGAGAAAAGCACACACTGGCAAAAGCTGAAGAATGATTTCTGTTCATGCCATCAGAGGTTTCCGCAGTCTTGCTACATCACAAATGGCTCTAAAGTCAACCTCACAGCGAAATAAAATTCACTTCACATCATAATAAACTATGAAATGGAATAAAATACAAGCATCGAAAGCAAAGCTTGGGATATGCACCGTTTCTCACAATATATGACGACGGATCAAATAAAAGCTCACAAAACAGAAAACTAACATTCAGGTTGGGATTAAACGAAAACATACCTCCACCTCCACCCAATGGGGGAGGCATATATTCTATATTGTTAAGCACAAATAATTAGAACAAACATGCAGATTTTTAGTTAAGTATATATTACGTTAACATGGCTTAAGTTGGATTAAACATTGACGTAACGAGGTCATTGAAATAAGTGTGCTAATAGCTGGATTTGTTTTTAAAGCGCTCTAAATTGTTTGAAGAAAACCTTTGTAGTAGCTATCAAAAAATGAACATTCAGTCATCATTTATTGAGCGTTCTGTTAATCAATTACATTCTTCTGTGCGATTTATAGATTAAATCATTTTCTGCAATCAACCTTTAACGTAGGATTCGCAATCCAATCTTAATGTGAAATTTAAGAAATCTTTTGCTCTCCACAGGAGAAACAAAAGTCCAAACATGTTTGAATCTCTAGGTGAGCTGTACTTGCATGCCTTTACATGAACTTTGTTGCAAATTTAGCGACTTTATGACTTTTTATGATCATCTCTCAACATTTAAACTCATCTAACTCTGCACAGCTCTGGCTCTTTACAGAAAATACATTGTAGCTATACCGGGGTGAACGGCATAATATATAAATGTATGAATACCCGTCTAATTCCATAAGAGAGTCTAATGGGTTACTAGATGTACCTGCACATAGGAGTAGAAGTAATCTGTGAAAAATTTCTTCTGTTGCATTAATTACATTAACAGTGTTTTTCTACTCCATGCTTGTAACCCACTGCTCAGAAGGAACTTAGCATCAAGATACATGATGCAGTGCGCGGTGATGTAATGTTTGTGAATAAATATACAATTCTCAGACGTTTCACAAGTATGATTGAGTTCCAGTTTTTTACAGTTTTCATAAACAAAGAAAACAGCAACAATATGTGCCATGTGTTCACCAAAGCCAGAACAAAGTAGACCTTCGTTCACTCACAGAGAGTTAATTTCAAGAGAGGCTCCAGAATCGAGGCAAAAATGAGGTCTGCAGAATAGATTATAAAATCCACCTGCCGTGTCTCCATCAAAGATGCGAATTAAATGTAAAATTTTTGGGAATAAAGCACAGCTTCCTTCCAATAAGAACAAAATAGTCACTTCCTGATAACCTGGCTGCAAATATCAAAAGAAAAATGGAAGCTGTCGCATTAGGAAAAGGCCTTTTTTTTGTATATAATAACGAAACGCTATGACATTTTTTGGCTACAGAATTTTAAAATGACCAAAACAACATTTCAGATGTTGTGCAATAAAATCAGTCCATTGGTTAGTCCATTAATGACGCCCCATTGCGCCCCAGTTCCGACAGAAATACACATTGCATTGGGATTTATTCATTAAATGCGTTTCCATCTATGTTTAGACATATTTTTATCATAACACATCAAAAGTTCATCCAACTCAGTTTTGCGCATAGTTTTTTTTAAACATTGTATGCACATCTTGGCGTTTCCATCCAGGGTTTTTATGTGATATTCCAAAATGCGCAGAAAAATAGGTGGATGGAAACGCAGCTAATTGTCCAAATGATTAAAGGCATCCTGAATTGAGGAACCAAAGAGTGCTGAAAATTCCAGAGCTCAAAATATGTTTGTTTACTTTGCCAGCTCCCGAAAAACAGAGCATAAAATGTGTTACTTAGTGATGCAAGAGCTAACCCCCGTCAGCACCACCTTGAAGCAAACTCACTCATTGCAGGGTGCAAACTGAGGATGCAAACTCAACTACTTGAGCTAACTATATATGTATGCAAAGCTCTTGGCAAAAATGACCCCTTTAATCACGTCTGTAGAAAGCACACTCCACTAGGCTTGAGTGCTTTTGTGAACACATGGAATGAAGTGTATTTGGATAAAATGCTGGTAGCTGTACATCTCAACATTATTAAGCAACATTAGCAACTTCTTAAAAAACATTTGGCCAAACTCCAGGAGATCCAGCAGAAGAAGAGAGGAGCCAGGTAGTGCATCTGTGAAGTCCTTAAGCAGTGTGACGGTTACTCAGGCTTGTGGCAGTAGATGTCTTTGAGGGCTTTGAGCTCCTCTATCAGAGTCTTGTTCTGGTTTTCCAGCACGGCCACACGATTCTCCAAACACTTCACATATTCTTTCTTCTTTCTGCGACACTCGCGCGCTGCCTCCCTGCAGCACGCAAACAAAAGTTTGATAAGGTTCAGACACATGAAGCTGTGAGGCACAGGAGAACGAGAGAATGTGTACCTGTTCTTCATTAGGCGAACTTCTCTCTTGCGAGTGGCTTCCTCTGCATTCTGCTGTGGGCTGTGCATCGCCCCCGGTGACGCTGCCATAACGATGCCTGCTGGTAACCCTGACGACGGCGAGCGGATCTGATACGCTGGCATGTCTCCTGTGGCAGCTGCATGCACAGACACATAAAAACACATGTTAGAATGTTTATAAGATAGTCGTTGTGGTGTATTAATATTGTTTTGACATTTCTATGTAGCCTACATGAACATTTAGGTATTTCATACATTAAATCTGAAAAACTGCTGCTGAAAATCATTATTTATAATTAATGCTAAATTCAGAGCTTCAAATAACTGAATAGCAAGTATGTCCCAATAATGTTATTTGTTATTTATTAATGATATTCTGAGAATTGCTGGTTCAGTTTTAGACGCTGATTTTTAAATTAGTTAAGTTGGATCCTTTAATAATCCTTGGATCCTTGTTTTTACTACTTATAATTTTTTTAAATAAATTATCTTTAAAAAAGTTTTGTGTGGCAATACTTGATTTCATTTTTAGTACAACTCTTCTTTTTTTTGCAAATATGTTTCCATTATATTACACAACAATTCCACATCAAACCAGAAATTTTAGAAGAAATACAATTCGGTGTAATTCAATTTTTCACTGTAAAAATTGCACCGTTTTTATGTTTTATAATAAAATCAAAAGTGTTGATACAAAATAAAAATTCATAAATCACACCAAAAAAGCAAAAATAAGGTCCTTAAGCTATACCAAATTCCAAGCATTGTGCTTTTTTTTTGTACCAGAACTTTGAAAAACACAAGCCATTTCAAAGGTCTTGTAGTACCAGATTTATCTCTACTTTTCACCACTAGATGCCACTTATGCCACCGATTTGAGCTCCATAAAATGAAACTGAAAGACAATTATGTATTTTTCACATTTTAATTTTATTATTATGTGCAAATAATGTGTCATAACTCTTGTATTGTTCGTTTGAAACCAGAAATATCAAAACGTACAACCTTTTTGAGACCTACACATTATATGTGAAATAAAAATGTAATTCCTAGAGATGTTGTGATTGGTGCATGTACTACTGCGTGCAGAGACTTCTAAGGGTTAATTAAACTCCTCTAATGAGCTTGTCAGAGTGAGGATGGAGATTGGAGTCACCATGAAAGGGGCAAGGTTTAAATACAAGGTATTTACATCACAAAGAAGCATTTTCAAATGGGTGGGGTTGGGGGTTAAACTCTTTAACAGCATTTTACAGTGTAGTGATAATATATTATGTGGTTATGTTGTTTTTTGTGATTTCACATACGTTCTTAAACAACAAATAATAAATAAAAAGATTTAAAAAATGTGAACAGGTGAAAAATAAAAACTTTTTTTTTAAATAACATTCTATTCTATCTATAACAAATATTTTTACTGTTACTTTCTGAAGCCCATAATTCCTATTTTAAAGGAAATAATAGAATTGAGATTTTTATTTCTAAGGAACAAAGACTAGATCATGAAAGACAGACTTTGGCACATGCTGAAGCAATTCCTCTGATAAACAAGGCACAAAACCCATTTTATGGGTCATAGGATCTAGCCAATCAGCTGTCATCAAATCTAACATGATTTCTATGTTTATGTGAGGAATCCAGAAGAACAAAAACATGATTAAAATGTTGCATCAAACCACATTTAAAGTCTGGTAAACACAATCAGAAAAAAACTATGCGAGTATAAACAGACTGACAATCTCTACTGAAGGTCAGTGCTGCAGTACAGACAGTTTTAACACAACTCTGTTCAGACTGCAGTAAACTACTTTGACTTAGCGTCTCCCCCTCTCTCTCTACCCCCCCCCCCCTCTCCTGCATTTGTTATCACACAAAGTGACAAAATGCTGACATCACTGTGTGCGTAGATGGCCAAACCACCACCCCATTCCCTCCTCCCCCTGCCTTTCTCTCTATTGGCTTCCAGGAAACAGACTGACGTCAAACAGTAGAACCCTCCCTCCGTCTCTTCCTCCCCCTCGTTCTCCCTGTGCTGTTGTCTGAGCCTCCCTCATTCTTGCCCTCCCTCTTTCTCTCTCTCTCACTCTTTCTGAATGATTCATGCACGTCAACAGAGGCAGATTTTTTAAGCCTGATTTGGAGAAACACAATCAAGTCTGTGATTGTGTTTATGAGTGAAAGAACGTTTCAGTCACAGAACAGAAAACAACGACATGGCCATTCGTTTCTTATAGTTTGGTCAACTTAAACAACTTCCTTACACTTACTATGTAGTAGAGCATACACATAATATTATATGTTTGTCACATTAAGTATTTTGAGAATAATACATTGAGAACGTTGACATTTTACATTGACACTCAAAAATTCTTGATGAATCATGTGCTATCTATATATATCTATATATCTATATATATATCTATATATATATATATATATATATATCTATCTATCTATCTATCTATCTATCTATCTATATCCTTATATAAAGCTTTCTGCAAACTTAAACCCTGCACAGCACAATTTAAACATAAATTAATAAATCATTTTTTGGATTATGTAGAAAACAAAAACATTTTTTAACAAATATCATACAATGTACTAAATATTTTATTTAACATTGTTGTAAACGTAATTATTATTATCACTATTATCACTATTATTATTATTATTATTATTATTATTATTATTATTGTTAAAGAAAATTATCTCACAAATATACTCCACAAAACACAATTCACAAAATAAACAAATTATACCTCATTACAAACACACACACACTCTCTCTCTCTCTCTCTCTCTCTCTCTCTCTCCCTCTATCTATCTCTCTCATTCACACACAGAGCTTGAGTCTCTGACCTGACTCGGTCTCTTCCCCGGTCACTGCCATCCCAATGCTGTAGTACTCCAGTTGGGACTGTTTGGCTCTTTATTTCCTCAGAACGATGTTACTCTCTTTCTCTTCCTCTCAGCTGCTTCACTGAGTTTCTATCTCGTTCGTTGTTTCTGACTCTGAGTTTGAGTTGTGACACTTTGTGTTTTGCCTTTAACCCTCCCTTCCTCCCTCCCTCTCTCTCTCTCTCTCTGGCTCCCTCTCTTGCTCAGTCAGATTACTATTAAGGGCATTGACATCACTATGACGTCACAGCAGCCGCACAGGGAAATAACACACTGTCTCCTGAGAATGCCCTCCCCATGTCTTTCAGTGTGTTACAGACAGAGAGAGAGAGAGAGAGAGAGAGAGAGAGAGACTATGTGAATGTGTGTTTGTAGGGGTGAGGGAGGTGGTTGTAAACTGACACTTTGCTTGTAATTAAGACACCCTTCAATTCATGACCTGAGATCAATGAACAACACAATACTGAAGTAGAAGAGAGGAGAGAAGAAAGAAAAAAGAAGAGAGAAACGGAGAGAACTTGATGTATTTTTAGACCTTGATGACGCAAAAGCACTTCTGCACAGACAAAAGAATACTGTGCCATTCCCCAACACTCATCACCAGCACACAATGTTTACATAAGAAAAATGTCTGAACACAGATTGGTTCTCTATCTAGAAAGATGTTGTTTTTTTTTAACATCTGTCGACAACGTCATTGTCGTTGAGAATTGTATCAGTTTTAGCTCATGATTTTTGTTTTGATGGGTGGTTATGAAGATACAGTTGTACTCATAAGTTTTATGTTGAACTTTCTGATTTCTAGGCCATTTGTCAGATATTGTGAATGATAACGCGAAATAATATTTCCACTGAAGCCAGTTATTTTCAAACTGTGTTTTCTCTTTTTAATCATAATGAAACATTCCAAATGACCCTGATCAAAAGTTTGGTAATTCATATCAAGCACAAAAACAGACACAAAAGGGTTTGATTGGCTGGTAACCATCCTCATCTGTGATCTGTTTGCAAATTGCTCAAAATTGATGGGAAGATGAGAAAAAATTTACACTCATCAGCCCAGAAACTGCGAATAGGACGTTACTGGACATTCCAGCAGTACGATGATCCAAAAACAAGGCCAAGTCATTGGATACAGGAGAACAAAGTGAAGGTTCTGGGGTGGCCCTCTCAGTCTCTTTGAACTTTGGGGATAACTCAAGCGTGCAGTTCATGCATCTAATTGTATAGACCCAGAAGTTTTTTTAAGAGAGTGATCAAGGTTGATCTTTCTTTCTTTTTCTTTCTAAACCTGTTATAACTGCAGCCACACTAAAATGGTTTTGAAAAACCTCCATCCACATGAAAACCAAAAACACCCCCTAAAGTGCTGTAAAGAACATGACCCTGCGGTAGCAATAAAATTATAAGCCTATAAAATATCTTTAGACAATCAGAGGTCCATGTTTTACCATTTACAAGTCTATTTCGAATCTTGTTTCAATAAAACTTCACCTTGGTCTCATTTTTTTCTTAACCACTACTGCACATTTCTCAGCGTAAAACTGCAAAGATCTCAACTTTTGAAATAACTCCACCCATGTGGATAGGGCTTCAGTAGCATCTAATTTTTGTCATTATGTAAAAATCTGCAGGTGAACCATGATCTGCAGGTAACACGAGAGATAAAAAAACTGCTCTTGCTTTGAAATGCTATTTGATATTTGCTCTCTTTGTACCATACCAATGTTAACAGTAACTTTTACTAATAGCAGTAGAAGTTTCAGTGACTTACCCTGAAGGAGCAGCTGTCCATTACGGAGCATCAGCTGCTGCCCCGTCTCGACAGACTGAGCCCCGTACTGTGGAACTGTCACCCCGGGCTGAGGAGTAAGAGCCTGGAGCCCCTGCACGGCCTCTCCTCCAGGGCCAGCCAGCTGGATCGCTCCCCCCTGAGTAATGGCAACTGTACGTAAACCAACAAAAAGAGTCCGAACTGTTATCAAACACCTGGCATAAGAAATTACAACAGTTTTGTGCACAGTTTACAACAAAGTACGTCGAGTCCACACTTAGAAGCAGAGTTTGTACATAAGCAGCAAAATATTAGGATGCTCCCCGAAAAAATTATCTAAAGGTGAAGACCATTTATCTAAAAAAATGCTTCAAAACAAAAAATGCCTCCTTTGCAAAATGCCTCTTTAGACTTTTTCTTATTAAAAGTTTGTGAAATACTGGTTTTATTTTGTTATCTTTAAAGCGTATTTAAAAATTCAAACAAATAAATGCTTGACATATTTTCTGTACATTTACTTAGAATAAAATCTGTTGAAAGCATTTTCATTTTGGAGTGGTGTGAATTAGTTAACGCTATTGTAAATGATATGTGAAAATAGCGAAATTCACATTTTAATTAACATTTTAAAGTGAAATCCAATCACTTTAATCGGCCAATCACAGATGAGCATTTTGCTGCACAATTTATATCTAAATTGAAAGATGGTATGAGTATGAAGGAGTTCTTTTAGAATTTTCTGTATTTTTGAAGAAAATAGCAGTGAGAACAGGGTAGTTTGAGTACTAATATTCCAAGCAATACAGTTTTCTAAACGAATAACAAGACAGGGCTAGATATCCACTTCTTTTAAAAGGTTCCTTTTCAAAATCAATCACTAATCAATGAATTAAAGATAATCCATTTTTATTTGATCCATCTATTAATCACAGTACAGAGAAATGAACTCTGACGCACTGAACTGTCCTGAGCTGGTCTGGTAGATTGAAGACGGAGTCGTCACCGTAGCAACACTAAGCGAGAAGGGAACATCTTCTTCCCCTTTCTCCTCTTCTTCAATCTTTGCGACGGCAGGTGCTTCTGATGATAATTCATTGAGAATCTTCCTGAAAGAATCATATGTAACTCATATTGCAGCATTCGTACCCTATTTGTATAATAAACAGCATTATTTACCATCATCTGAGAAAATGACATTTTCCACACAATCAATAGTTCACCAAACAAGTCATTTTGAAATTCTGCAGAAGTGAAAAGACATTGTATCGACCCTCTACAAGTTTAAAGTTCAGTGATAAAACAGAGATGCCCTTGATTGTCGAAACTGAATCTGTTGCTGAATATGACATTTAAATACTAAACTTTACTACTAAACCCTACTAAAATTAATTTTTATAAAATATCAATTCTCAAAGAGTTTGTTTCATAGAGTTTCTGGGGATTGGATCTCACCTATATGAGGGACGTCTGGACAGGATTTCTCTTCTTTTGCCAGGGTCCGATAATGCAGTTCCACCTGTATCAACGCCAACCTTGAGACACATACAACATCAGACATTATAAGAATTAAGTGTATTTGAGTCTTTGACGACATCAATAATTATTGATATTGACATGTGATCTTCGCAACGGGTGAGACCAGTTTCAATTAATACGGCCATTTTGAAGTGAGAACACCCATCGTGTTTTTACAAAAAACAGACCAAATGTGTTGAAACCAAGTGGTAAAATTTACAAGTATTGAGTTTACTGTACTATTACAAAGCAGGGTTCAAAGAAGCACAACCTCATGGCATTCTGCCATCCCATGAACACCATATACGGAAAAAAACATCTTAATGCTAAACTGGATTCTTTCTGTAGGGATTTAACTGAACTCTGATCCTTCTCTCATGAGTTACTGGTTCAATTCATTCTTTTCATTGGTGTGGTTGATACAAAACTGGTTTCTTTATCTGAAATATCTGCTGTGAATGACTAAAATGTGAGCATTCTGATGTTACCCCTCATTTGAAACCATTTAATGGGAGAGACACCCCATCCCTTTAAGATTGGCATCCCAACCACCCCTTACGCTTCTTACTCTTGTTCATTCATTAGAACACGCCCAAGTCTGTCTCTTGTTATTAGTTACCAAAATAGAGACTTTTGGGATGTGGTGGAACAGACGTTTCGGATCATAGATGTGTCAAGATGGATTAAGGCTGAAGGCAAAAGGGTGCTCAAGCCAGTACTAGCAAGGTGTTCCGGTGAGTTTATGTTAGAAATACTTTTCGCCACATGAGTTCACAATAAGTACACCACATGGGCTTTATTTTCCAAATCTAGTGACAAATTTAACAACTTTTCCTTTGGTTCTTAAAGACATTTTGTGACATGAACAACAAAGCTCAGACTAATTCAAGCTGTGTACCATATTTTAAGGGTGTGAAATGAGAATTATCGCTAACTTGAACCTTGAGCAAGATCATTTATAGACATGATTGTGGCTAAAAAAAAGCCTATGTGACGAGACGTAAAAAGTTCTTTAAAACAATCATCTGATTTGGTTCGCTAAATTATTTAAACATAAACATTGGACGTTATTTTGAAACAATTATTGAGCACTTTTATTCATACAATTACAGAATTATTGGTATGCACCCACAATGAAATGGATTTGACAAAAGACCCCACGGCGTGAACTAGGTGGGCATGATCCTTCTATCAAATTAGTTTTGTTAGACGTGAATTTTGTTTGTGCTTGTATAAGTGAAAAGGTCATCGAGTCTCACTCAAATCTCATTACTTCTCCACAAAGCTACTCTCACTTCCTGTTACTATGTCAATCTGCTTTCCTTTCATCCCATTGATCCCAGGATGAGCAAAATGTGCTCAGTGATTGGCTGTGGTGCTTTCTGCCTGCAGAATGATTGGACTGTGTCTCTGACTGAGAGAACGGGTAAATGATTAACAGGATTGTGGCTGTGAGGCTTAAAACTGGATGCGAGGGCTTTATCAAATGTACATAAAAATAAATTTAAATAAAGCAAGCAACTCATCAAATAGGTGTTAATTAAAATGTTTTGAATATTTTTTGAAGTGTATTATTATTTGGGGATGGTCAAATTTGACCCCAGCTTTTAAAGGTTTTTACTTAGAGTTCTGTGAAGTTCACTGATTATTTTCAGCTCCATTTGATTTGATTTCGACATGATTATATTTTTATACGTTTTAACAGTTGGTTAAATGCAGCAACAGAAAACCTATACATCTGCTTATATCAGACTTTTTCTCTACACAGACAATTCCTCCAACTCCTCAGGAAGGACTCGAGGCGTTCCCAGGCCAGCCGAGAGACATAGTCCATCCAGTGTGTCCTGGGTCTTCTTATGGTGGGACATTCCCAGAAGACCTCCGCCAAAGTGTCCTGGAGGCATCCGGAACAGATGGCCGAGCCTCCTCAGCTGACTCCTCTAGATACGGAGGAGCAGCGACTCTACTCTGAGCTCCTTACCCTCTCTCTAATGGAGTGCCCAGTTACCCTGTGGAGGAAATTCATTTCAGCCGCTTGTTTCTGGGATCTTCTCCTTTTAATCATGACCTAAAGCTCCTGACTTCCCCAAGACTGACCCATACAACGACCGCATCACTGGAGATGCTGAATCGATCCGTCTGTCAATCTCACGCTCAGTCCTCCCCTCACTCATCCATACATTTTTGTGGAAAGAAAATAATAACAAAATAAAAACTACTGCAAATTACAAATGCTTCACCATTGGAGTATTGCCAAATTTTCCACAAAAATAATCTCAATCTCGGACAAAAGCTTGGCAACATATATTTGCTGAATTGTATAGAACATGAATTTATAATTAAATTGAATAAACATTACTGGAAATTAGCCTTTACTTATAATTTAAAAAATAAATTAAATTGAGAATTTTAAAATATAATGTCTATAGTTCACTCTGATGGATCCCAGGCTCTATAACATTTTAGACAATTTGTAAAACCAGATACTGCTATTTAAATAGAATAAAAGCTCCATTCACCTTCTGCCACCCCCTTGTCAACATCATGGACAAGTGGCATGAGATGTATCATCTGTATCACCATCAACGGCTAAAAAACATCCAAAGTCTCATCTTCTCCTCTCCCTCATTGAGGAATACTGGACTGTTTCATGTTTGAGGATTTCCAGAGTTCTCAGGTGTAGACTACTGTTGCTTATGCATCTGTGGCTTTTTACATTTTATATTGGCGTAAGTTTTTAAGAATGGCTCAGGAATTCAGAAACAAATTCAGTCACTGGGGCAGTTAAAAAAAGAAAAGAAAATGTATATAATATGAACATATGCAGGTGCTCTTATTATGCTAATGAAAAGTCTTTACCTCAAAGACACTCTTGCACATGTGTTTCTAAGAATCCTGTCATACCCTGGTTTCCCCATGTCTAGATTTTCTCTCTGCGTCTCCTTTTTTTCCATGTGTCTTGTCCTTCGTTGCGCATGCACGATTCTGCATGTGCGTGTGCTACCCCACATGCTCCGTCGTCCCGCGCTCCTTCATTGTTCTAATTTTTTTTTACCGTTTTCAGCTGTTCCCGTTCAGTTTCTCTATTTATTTCCCTATGGCATTTGTCTCGGCGCGAGATTATACTGATCATACAGTGTTGTAACGGAATGCTAGCTCCTTATTTGGAATCGGCTCATTTTATGGTTCATTTCAAGCGATATTCCCAGATGTATTACTTTGGGTTCTCTTATTTTGTGTTCCTGATCTGATGTTATGGTTTTAGTTAACTTTAGCTGGTTCCTGAGTTATATGTTATGCAAGGTTTGCCCTATTATGGGTATTTTTTGTTTGTTTTCTGTATAATAAAAGGACCTGATGTACCGTGCAATTGAGTTCTGAGTCTTTACGATCACCACAAGCCCAGCTCCTAACAAATCCATAATAACATGCATAAGAGAATCCAACCATGCACCTGTACAGTGAGTATCTGTGGTGACTGTATGACAGAGGGCTGTGTAGCCTGACTGACTCCATGCTTCTGTTGCATCTGTTCTCCTGTCTCATTTACCTATCAGACAGGCAGACAGAAAGGTGAGACATGCTTGAGGTTTTAAAGGATAGCTTATAAATAAGTGAAAATTGATATCTCAATAAGCTTCGCTCCGCCCTGGTAACGGTTGGCAACATAAACAACCAGAGAAACATTGGTTGTGTATATAAAAAAGTGTTTGGACACAAAGCTTCAAAAGATGATATTTAGCTAAATTAAAAACAAATCTATAGCTTATCATTTGGATATGTATTGGTAAATGCATTCACTCACCCTCTTGTGATATATATTTATATTGAGAAGATAACTTTTGATAGAAGGCAGGTCTATTTTGATTGAACGATGCTTTCATGTTGTTTGTCATAGCAAAAAAGAGACTCATCAGAACAGATGTTTTTTCCAATCATATATTGTATGAAAATGTCACTTTTTGTTTTTGAAAAAGAATGCTTTCACTATTGTTCACACCTGCCTCGTAGCAGAGGGTCAGGTCAAGCACCCTAAAAACTTAAAGGAATGAATCTCAAAAAGGACTGTTTTACCAGAAGTGATTTGGATGAGATCTAGACATTTTTTAACAATGCCATTGAGAAATTTAACCTTAAGATTGTCACATCTTTTTTATAAATAAACTAAACAGTAATATTGACTTATGTAAAAAATAAACTGATGTTTTTTTTTGTGTGCGCGTGTGTGTGTGTGTGTGTGTGTGTGTGTGTGTGCGTGTGTGTGCGCGTGTGTGTGTGTGTGTGTATTGCCAAAAAAAAACATACAGTAGTTTTCTGGTGAAATAACAATGACAATACGATGTTATTTCATTAAAAGTATATGCTATTAATCAAAGAAATCAAAGACTCAAATAAATAACAGCATCTGTAAATGTTTATCAATGAAAAATCTGTCTCTGAGGTGTTATATTTGTCAAGTATACATTTTAAACCAAACACAAGTCTTTCTGTCCAATTTGGAGTCTGACTGTACCTCACTCGATGCTTTCTCGGTTGCACTGGCTTCCTGTTGCAATACGGTGGCAGTTTCCATGGTGATTGGCCTAGCAACAAAGCATTAAAAGGAAACACACAGTCAGCGCTCTGTGGAGTCATACGTCATAAGATTTTAAATAGCATTCGGCATTAGACACAATAGTCCATCATTTCAACCCAATGTTAAAATAATGTGGAATATCCAATTATTTTAAAGAAAGTGCTGAAAGTTCTAAACCTGAGAATAGATTTTTGTTTGTTCATTTCTTTCCCATACTTTCAGTGTAACGCAAGCTTTATTTACATATACATATCCATGAGAAGTGTATGGGAAAACAATACTTTCCTAATATTAAACCAGAAAACCAAAATAAATGAACTTTTTAACTTTGAAAACACATTGAATTTGAATTTGTTGGCGTCTTCTCTTTGAGTGATTGTGAATGATGAGCCAAGTATTGCTCAGAAACATAGTACTCCACAGTTTACTAAATTCAACGTGAACAACCTCATACAAACTGCTGAATTAGAAATCTGATGCAAAACATCCTACTTTGCCATTTTTAAACAATACCATTGAGAAAGTAAACAGTATTTTTTTTTAAATACAGTAAACAGTAATATTGACTTATGTAAAAAAAAAAAAAAACAGATGTATGTGTGTGTGTGTCTCACAAGTCTCACTTTCCCATGAGAAAATCATAAAGATTTAATCACAAATGTTTATCCATTTATTTTATTGGAGGATATAGTTTATAACTCGGAGGATAGTTTTATAACTTTGATATAACTTTAAATGTCTAAACTTCAGCTTTAAATTAAATAAACACCTGATGTCAGAAATAAAGTATTAACACTCCTGTCTAGAAGCTACAGATAATGTAGCCAATGATGATCTGTAAGCTCGCCTGGAGGCAGGAAGTGCAGCAATGGTGGTTAGGGAAATGTTTGCTTATAATTTCAGGACTTTTAGGAACATTTAAAACAATTAGGTCAACACCGCCAATGACTACTTTTGGTTGACCACATTTTTATGCTGTTCCCAATTAACGGAAGTAACTAATTCACCAATGGATAGTTTCCTCGTATGATTTTTTCTGAGACTGCACTAAAGATGCTAAACACACAGTTGAATCTCAAAATTGCTTTAAATTACAGTTCAGAAAACTGTGATCATTTTTCCAGAGCATTCTTAATTATTGACCTCTGCGTGTGCTCTTCCAAACCCTATCTGAAAATCAGAAATGATTCTTTATTATTATCATTATCAACAAAATGTTTTCGTCTTTCGCTTCTACATTCCTAATGCATCACTCCTCTTAGACTGCTCAAGCAAACTTTGCCAACTTTTACCAACTTTGCCAAGATATTCTAACTAGTCTGACTCAGGTTGCTATATCTTTTCAGACTGGTAGCACTGAAAGATTTCATTGACTTATAGAGGTGGTTAAATATTTAACATTTACCCAAACTGGTCGTTGAAAATAAATTAGAATTGACAACTAAAATGTCTTCAAGATGAAACATCATAGAAAATGGGGGTTTGTTTATGCTAATCATAGTAACAATTTTGTGTTTATATTTATGACATCACTGATGGCTCCCTAGAAACAAAACTGTTTACCCTAGCAACCATTTTTTTAAAGGCTTTGGTAAATGATAAAGACACAGGGCTTGGTTTGTATAATGTATAGTGACAAAGGGGACATTACATTATGTCACTGACCCCTTCATAGCATAACATTTTAAAGACATGGGGGATTGGTTTAGATCACTCATATTGGCATTGAGCACATTGTATGATGTCACTGACTCCTCCATAGAAATCAAAAACAACTTTCAGCCTTGACAACCATTCAACTATGCTAATAAAATACTTTTAAATGTCAGTTATTATTATATTATATAATCCGAGTTTACCTTTACTATTCTACTATAGCTGAAAACTCTCCTTTAAGCACTTTGTTAACTTTCTCTTTATAAAAAGTACTTGTTTTGCCTCATTTGTAAGTTGATATCGATAAAAGTGTCTTTTGTATATAGATAAAAGTGTATTTTATATATACAGTCAGGCGAAAGGTGCAAACGTTGTACAGTTCCATGTTATGCAACAGTAGCAAGATAGAACATAAGTGGATTTACAAAAAAGTACCCGTTTTAGACACAATATTTAATGGAATGGTTTCAAGTTAAGGCATCTGTTTTTTACATTCCTCAAGCTGTGTCATTCTACGCAGACTCAGTGTCTTTAATATTGTCAAGCACGAATTTAATATGTATCTATTTATATGTATATGTAACTACTTTTCAATGTAATTACAAAATTTAAACTTGTATAAACTACGTCTGCGTGTCACGGAAGCACACTTTCTTGTTTAGCTTTTCCAGGTTTAACGACAGCGTCCGTCGCACCGTTCACCTCGTATATGTTTATTTTTTATTTGTGTTTGTAAAAACCAGGACATGTAAACAGCTCCAGGTTCTTCGCCAGGTCTTCAATGTTCTGTCTGGTGGCAGATAGGACAGGCAGAATAACTTACCCGAGTTCTACGTAGAGTCTCGTCACTCGTTACGCGTAGAGAGGAAGTCCGAGTCGCTGCCCACGTAGCGCCAACGTCAGCTCTGATGACGCGCAGCTACATGTGCAGGCCGGAGAATATGGAAGGCCGTTGTGGCCAGAACAATAATTCTTCTCAGTCCTATGGTGCAGTGCAGGTAACGCCATTATAACTGTCAGGTGTTCAAAAGTAAGAAATAAAGTGCTGATTAAGTGAATTCAAGTAGAAATCTCTTTTTAAATTTTAAACACATTCCCAAAAAGCTGGAACCCTGAACCAGGTTCACCAATGAATCTCCTTTTCAACTTGGAGTATCAACCTGCCTGTTTAAACAAGAGATTCTTAAGCAGTAACTTTCCAAAGTAAGAGATGGTACAGTCGATTATTAGACCACCACCTATTCCCCATTCGAATAAGAGTTGTTAGGTACAACTTCTACTTTTTCTACTAATACCCCACAACCTCCTTGTGTAGTAGGACCATGGGTAGTAGTATGAGCCAAGTTTGAACCTAGTAGCCATTTTTGGGTCTGATTTGTCCCATTGAGAACTTATTCCACTTTGCATGAATAATTTGTGAGAAGTTTAGATGGTACCGACTCTTCAAATTCTTGCCAGAAGACTCAAATTTACGCCTTCTGTGTTTGCTTTCTGCCAGACTGTTATTGGAAAGGGGATCAAAGCAGTGTTTTTCAACCAGTGAATTTTTTAATTTAAGTTAATATTAAAACAGGACCTTATTTTAAATGAACGTCAAACAATGTTGTTTTTTCTTACATTAAATATTGTGAAAAACACGTTGAAAGCTGAAGTTTTAGGAAATAGCGCCATCTTGTGGAAGACCAAAATCTGCACATCAAATAAAGCCCACGCTGCATAATGCCGCCCAGTGACGTCATGAACGCGCAAATGACGAGAACCGTACCTCAAACTAACCACAAAAGTACATGTGGCACCTTTTGCGCATGCGCAATTAAAGGTCCATGGTGTATGTGAGGGCCACTTCTGACAGCTGGCAAGTCATTCTAAAATCTTAGTTGGTACAGCAATAGACACTATATTCAATGTATTGACAGATAGACAAACGTATCAACATGAGTGGAAGACAAATAGACAGACAGAGAGGAAATCAGACAGTTTTGGCTGCTCTTGCTGGAAAATTTGAGTGAGTACTGGAGGAGTGCAAACCCATGAAAGTGGAAAACACAGACTGTGTCAGCAAAAACCAGATGATTCTCAAGAACAAATGCTCAGTACTCTAGAGCCGTGGTTCCCAAACTTTTTCCAGACACATACCCCTCGAGAAACGTCAACCTCGGCCCAGTAACCCCTGCTACCAATGACTCTTAATAATACAGCATGCATAAAATACACAAATACGAAACACTGAACTGGTGATTATTTTTAAAGAACACAAGTTTATTTGGAATACAGATTTTGATGGCCATATTTCAAGATTCTCTTTCTTTTGTTTAATGCGACGGATGTTCTTTGACAGAGGCAAACAGTGGCCTAAGCTAGAGCCAGCGCTTTTATTTGTTTTACCATTTTGCATATTTTATTTTGTTTGCAATTATTTAAATAATTAATTCTTCTCACACTCTGACGCACTCTATATTTTTTAGCTGATTTGATGCAGCTGTGATCACTGGGGTGTTCCTCCAAGAACTCCTAACTGCAGACTGCAAACGGGATAAGGTCCACCCACTGTGTGCGCAGCTCCACCCACTGAACATTCATTTGTTCAAGAGTTAGAGTCAAAGAAATATGGACGATGTCACACCACTTGGCTAATTATGAGGCTACTACCGAGCCCAACTGGACGCAGCCTTTCTCATGATGACAGCAGTCAGTCAGCTGTGTTGAGTTTCTGTTATAATAATGTTATTTCTGTTATAATAATGTTGTTTTCATATCATTCTGCAGCCCGCCATCCAGGGGCAAGGTTGGCTTCACTCCGCAGGCTATATGAAACCCTTACTTAGGATTAGGGTTAGTATAATAAGACTTTCAATGGGTGAGGCTGCACATACAATGGGGGGCATCTTTCTTAAATTACGTAGGTATATCTATTTTGCGCTGCCCCTACCATACCCATAATATACAAGCCACCCTGGCCACCTCATTAGTATTTAGTCAAAGAACTTCCATGATTTTAACAAAACGTAGTAAAGTGAAAATTGTATGCTATCTGCTCTCTTCCACAGGAGTTAAAGTACGCTAGAATAATTAACAAAAAAGCATCAACATCAAACATCAAAAACTATATCTGGATCAATAGATGTATAGCTATATCAAAAATATACCTCCACAATATAATTATTGAATAAATAATGCACCCCCCCCCCCCCTTCAAGTTTGGGAACCACAGCTCTAGAGCTCAACATTGAGTGCCAGTGGATTTGACACTGAACCAGCACATAACCTACCAGTTCACTCATCATAACTACAACCTGCGGGATGTTGACGAGTTTTGCTGTAGTATAAATAAAATTGATTTATGGAATCTCATCTTGCTTCACAAATCAAAGTGTGTGTAATCCTACAGCTGTTCCTAAAGTGTCACTAAGCTGGGCTGCAAAACTAATCTCCATCAGGCCCTGGGTGTGCTTGTGTGGGCACGGTATCACCGTACAATACCACCTGTCTAGTGCTGCTATTTTAGCGCAGACCCGCCCTACAAACTCTACATGTGGCACAAAATAAACACAGTAGTGCATCTGGACGATTGGTGACATTTTTATTTTATTTAGATGTTTACAAATAACTGAGGTGTTAAAGATAAAAAATATTTAAAAAGGAAAATTAATTTCCCAAAAAAATTAGAAGGTTTAAAACCTCCAGTTAGAAGGTTATCGGTTCAAGGCTCACTGGTGACCTTCCTGGAAGGAGTTTGCATGTTATCCCTGTGCTTGCGTGGGTTTCCGCCGGGAACTCCGGTTTCCCCCACAATCCCAAAAACATGCATCAGGTTATTGATAATTGACTAATCTAAATTCCCCTTAGGGTGTGAGTGTGTGAGTGTGTGAGTGAATGTTGCCCTGCGATGGACTGGCGACCTGTCCAGGGTGTACCCCCGCCTCTCGCCCAATGTGTGCTGGAGATAGGCAGACCCCGTGACCCCGAAAGGGAAGAAGCGGGTATGAAAATGAATGAATGAATGAATGAATATGAATAAAATGAATGAATATGAATGAAATAATGGTTGCCAATTTTAAAAATCACAATATAGAGAAAATGTTCATATTTCCATAAAAAAATATAAATATTTTATAGTCAACGAATGAAACCATAAATGTAAACCAGAGGTGGATGTTTCACAGCACTGTTTTTTTTAGGAAGGTCTTGTTCATTAATAAAATTAAATAAATGTAGTTTTTAGGAGTGTTGTTACCCTCACAAAATGTTTCCGATAACCTGGGCCATGCTGGTTTTGTCAAAAAAAATTAATTAATCGGTTAAAAACTAGTTGCAAAACTGAAGCTGACTCAATCATGTTTTCATAACCTCACGCCATGATTATCGAAATGCTGTGTATTGGGGTCTCCCCAAAATTATAATCTCTCCAATTGCTACATGCTGCTGGAAAATGCTGTGCAGGACTATGAAATATGATCAAGAAGAATGGGTGGTTTTACCCACAGAGAAGATAAAGAACCTCATCAACAACTACTCAAGAGACGTCAGGCTGTCATTGATGTTAAAGGGGGGAATACAAAATATTAAGAGCTGGGGTGTGCAAACTTAAACTCAACCACTAGCAATAAGTGAAAAAAGGGGTTTTCATTCACATTTTCTGAAAACCTATGAGCTGTAATTATCATGAAATGTAACACAATTTGGATAGCACCCTGTGTGAAATGTTCTTTATAAATAAATAAACAAACAAAGAAAAAAATAAATCTTCAACAATGAAACATTAAACTTAATTTCTAACTTTAGAGCATAATTTTTATGTCAAAAAACACGTTTTTTAAAGAAAAATAGAAATGTTTAGTGTCCAGGAGGCTAGTTTATGTAACTCGGTTGGCTACCACTAGAGGGCGCAAAAGCCCGTTTTCATGGCTCCCGAACCAAGTGATCACGGCGCGGTTCCCGTACACAGATCCCAAACACTAAACAGGTGGTCATACACCGCCAAACGGTGTCCGCTACGATGAAACCAAACGGGTATCGACTATAACTTGCCCCCAGCCTTCAAGGTACCGAGCAAAATATTATTCATGACCTGGATATCGGGGCGCGGGTGCCTTTGATCCCGAGTTTCCCTCGGATTCGGGAAGGTCTAAGGAGAGTAGGAACTATGAAAGTGACGGTGTGTTTTGGAAGAACTCGGATCGTGGTTCCGTGCGGTGACGGCAACATCAAAGTGCACTCTCTTGTTCAGCAGGCCACAATGCGGTACCGGAGAGCTATCGCCAAGGTGAGATGCTGTTTCACTGAATCCTCTGCGTGAGCCTCGGAAACATAGTTGCGCCGGTGAGGGCTGCAAACATGGCGGTGTGGAGACAGAGTTATTGAGCGGGGGAAGGGATTGTGACTCTCCGGACCCTTAAACTCAACTAAACACTTAAAACAACAGATTTTATCACTATTAATGCATCAGTGCGTGTTTAACAACGTTATCGATATGACATCAATATTCTTTGCTTACCTATGGCGGCACAGCAGGGCAATGTCAGATACTAAAAACTTTACTCCTTTTTACCAACCACTAAAAGGGACACCAATGACAGCATTCATTGTTTTTTCTGCCCGCTTTTTAGTTTATTTATTTATTTTTTAAAATAAAATATTGTTTGCTGGGGCTGGCGCATCCTAGTGTTGTTTTGGGTTAAAGAAGTAAACAAATGGAAGTTTTCTCTTGTGTAAGTGCTGCCCTTTGTTTCAGAGTGTGTGTGTGTTCCTTGTGATGCTGGATAACCGTTATAATCGATGAGGCTTCTACACGTTAAGTGCTATTTAAACTGCAGAAATCAACGGTTTCGTCACGTGATCATGGTACACTTCTGTTAAACTAATAAAAAGCGTTAAAACGTATTTCACCATCTCCAAAATAGAAATAAAGAAACTGTGAGTCAATAAAAACAACAAAACAAATCTTGTTCACTTTTTAAAAAGTGTTGACAACTAGCGGCAACACACTTTCCCCCTCTTGATACGTGACCGGAAGTGACGGAGCCTGTAGTTCTCTGAGTGACCGCTAGAGGCGGAACTCAGAAGTGAGCACCTTCCCATAGACGTACATGTTTAAATATAAACGTGTACAGTTATTAAACGGGTTCATACCCCTGACTCAATAGTGTTTTTCTTTTTTTTTTTCTTTTAACCTCCATGACAACTTTTTTTCTACACACCTATCCAAAGAATTTTTTTCTTCACATCTTCAGATGACTTCTCAGCAGGGTGGTCTTCCCCATGGCTCGACACCCATGGGTTTTTTTATGTATTATTTAATTTCTTCTCTGTCGTCGTCTTCTATTTCTCGGTATGAGCATGTGAGATTTTGTCAGCTTTTTTTCATTTTAAGCCAAGCTTTTCTTTGGGCGTTCTCCTTGTGAAAACCCAATTCGATATGAAAGAGCCAAAATCTTTTTTTGTTGTTGTTTGTTTGTTTGAATCACTTGTTGCCCATGGTTTTCCATCATGGTGCATTCCTGTATGAAACATCAGATTGAAAATTCGGTGTGTAAAGGCCTTAATTTGTATTAAGCCTTACATTTTTGCTATATATGCATTTATTGTTGGACTGGTACCCCTTGCAGGGCACAATTTTTGTGATTGGATAAAGAGAGGTCTGCAACTCCTAGTTTTATCATTGTTGTCATTTGCCTTTTTAAAGCAGCACAAATTAACAGTGGAACCGAATGTTTGAGTTGCATACATACGATTATTCTTTGTCAATCAGTGAGCTCAATAATTGACCAATCAGTGATCAACATAGTTTGAGCATAATTTTATTGAACTGTGTTTACCTCTATGGGGTGAATGTTGTTCAACCAAACCCAAGTGCTAAGTCTTTAATCAAAGAACACATAGAAAAAATAATCATGGTTTTCGAGTGGTCTATACTGTTTGACAAAAATGTGGAGAAAAGAGAGGATTTGTGGTAACTGATGCTCAGCATTTCTTGTGGTGACTCTAATGTAATCCGAAACTCCTTTTCGTTGGCACCACTCATTTGTCCAATGTGTGATGTCCTGTTGGAGGCCATGGTTTTCAAATGAGGTGCATTAAACTTAGCAAAGAAAGTTCTGGTCGGTGTGTTTTGGCCTTAATACATTTGCTACGGAATCATATTCGGTTGCAGTAGCATGTTTGTCTTCATATGTACCTCGTCTTCCTGGTCATAACTTAAAATTTGGGCAACATTTCTGTACTTTTTGCAATGTTGATGCTCAGAAACGCAGCAATATTTTGCTGATGTTGCCAGTTAACATATCAGGAAATGGAATCAAGTGAACAATAACGTACATTGTGAATGCTGCGTGAGAGAAAGAGCATTGGTGTTTGTGCTGTCTGCCGTGGCCTTGGTTATGAGACCTATTTGGTTGAATTTCCCCTTTTCCCTCTAAATACTTCTGCTACTCTTTAACTCCGTTCAGCCTGACGTCTTTCTCTTGCACACATAGCTCTCTTTCTTTGCTCTGTCTAAATCTGCTCTTTTTCAAGCAAACACACGTTAACTGAGGCATTCTCTGTGGAACCTTCTCTGAATGTGGCATGGTTTTAGATTTAGGATTATTTTCTTTCAGACCACAGTCACACATTATTTCTGTCTTTTTACAGATTGTATAATCTGTACATTTTGCGTATGCAGCGTTTCGGTCTTATAATCCTGGTTTGGGTCAAAGAGAGCTAAAACTGAGGTTGAAATATTGACGTATAATTTGATCTTGCAAACGTCACTGAGCCATCTCATGTGATTGCTCCTCACACAGTAAAACTAACACCTATTGTAACTTCTTTGTTGTAAAATAATCTCGCACTGAGATTGAGCGAGGGGTGACTGTGGAGGTGAAACTAGATGTCTGATTATAAAGGATGAACCTGTAATATTCTGTTGTGAATGAAAAACAAATCTTTTGATGATTTTTACAGGACGATGACCTTCTGATGAGGAGAGAGAGAATATATGCTTGTTAATTAATCAAAATAAGGGTATCATGAATTCGAAATTATTTTTTGCCTTCACTCAACCACCTCTGGATGTCTGTGTTCAGCTGATGTAAATACTGTATGTCGAATCATTGTCTTCTACGAGTCACGTGATTGGCGTAATAACGCCATTAATCTTAAAATGAGGAGTTTGGTTCCAAAACACAATAACTATAAAAAAAAAAACCTAGTGCCAAATCCACATTTGAAAGTTTGTATTTTTTTCCACATTTGAAAAGCACATTATCAATTTTTCGAAACACAATACTTATGCAGTGTGGGTTCTGACATTGTTTAACTGATATATCATGAAACCTGTTTCATAAAAAATAAATACATTTTAATTGGTGCCCTAGATTCATAGCATTTTGTGAAAAAAGAGCAATGGAGTTATCGAAATTTGGGGAAAATTAACTTATTTTAAAATAAATCTTTTAACTTAAAAACCTGAATTTGAAATTATGTGTTTGTACGACTGAGGTGCTTTATGAAAGTTTGAAACAGAACATTTAGATTTTCCTCAAACCACTTTATTATTATTATTGGGATCACGGTGCCTTTGTCCAGTGTACATTAGGCAATAGGTGAGGGTACACCCTCAACAGGTCACCAGTCCATCACAGGACTAAAGAAAACATTTTTGTTCAAATTTATCAAATTGGAGTTATGGCAATTAAAATAAATTCAAATCTTAAATGCAACTAAGATTTCTGTTAACGCACCATCAGACTACTGTTTCTTTGTACAGACTACTAGTTGACAGATTGAGCTCTTTTAAAATCATCTTTTGGTTCTAGGCACATTGTGATGGTGCATTCTACACAAAGGCACATTATTTGCAGTTATTAAGCCACAAAAGGCTGTGCCAGGTCAGGTGTAGGGTTGCATTTTGAAAGGGATACTGGTGCCAAATCAATAGCCAAAATGAGTTCTTAACCTGTACTTGAAACACAGAAGGAAAACTGAAAAAATAAAACAGCATGCTATCATCAAAATAGAAATAATCAGCATTATTTCGGCTTTGCAACATAAAAAGGTTTTGCGTTTTATCGGTTCATTTAGGTGGAAAGAGAGCATGTAATATGTAATCAAGCTGTTTTTTTTGAACGCCTTAGAGTGAAAACATTACTTAATGTGTGTCTCCGAAATCTTCTCCATGTCTTCCTTTAGCTGCTCCAGATATATTCCAGCTAAAGTTAAAATGCGCTGACATGATTTCACAAGAAATCCTAAAACAGTTTAAACAATCTCGCTTTTAGATTTTTGAATGAAATAAGGAAAGTGTAAAATCTAAAAGTAAGAGTTTTTGAATTTACTACAGAAAAAAAAAATGTTTTCCCAATTGAAATCCATAGTAACGTATACATGCTATCTACTTCTGTGCAGTTAAATCCAACCAAGGTCCCAGAAGTAGACAATGGTAGGGCAATCAGCCTCCAGATACCACAATGCTCTCAGAATAGAGGGATAACTTTTGGAAGGTATTGATGGGAGAGTTATGCCTAAATCCAGCACTTTTCCACTGTTTCAGGAACTGCCTCTTCCCTGGGCTGTTTAGAGTGATAAAGAATCGTTAGAACTAGGGGTGTAACGGTACGCTAAAATCGTATTCGGTTTGGTACAGTGTCTTGGAGAGCTCGGTTCGGTTCATTTTCGGTACAAAACAATGAGAGCTTACAAAACCTTTATTTTGAAAAGCTGCCAATACACAATAGAATTCTTGCATACAATATATAAAAGTGACACATTTGGGTGATATTTTAAATAAATTGCTCTCTATAAAGAAATACACATTTTTAAAATAAAAAATGAAATACCGCAACTAGTTAGGACCTGAAAACTTTTAACACTAACAACAGCTTCAGCTTGTATATCAACAAAACAAACTATTGAAGTTTTAAGTTTTTGGCTAAAAAGATTAACCTATCCACATTTTCTGAAGAGAGCACAGATCTGGTTGCAGTGACAATATCTCCAGCAGTAGAAAATGTTGATGTGTTGCCTGCCCGATCTCCGTGGAACAATGTCGGCATACAACTTTAAATTTATCCACTCGTCTATCCCCGTTACGTATTTTAACAGAGAAGCCAAAGTGTTCCCAAACAGGAGAGCGTAGTGAGGTGGGAGGGTCTTCAAGCTCTGGCTTCTCTTTCGCTGTTGCCATTACTCGTGCAGCTCTACTGTGCGTTACTCAATAGCGTCTGTGAGGAAACTCGCCTAGGAACATTGTTCCGCTGAGCTTAATATCGCGCTAATAATAAATTTATGTTATTTAATTAAAAAAATATACCGAAACGGTACGCAAGTGTACCGAACCGAACAGGCCGCGCCGAAACGGTTCAATACATCCCCGTGAACCATTACACCCCTAGTTAGAACTCATTTTTTTTTACGTATATCTTTGCAAAATCATTGTCGCTATTCAATCATGCCACGGGCAGTTGTTTTTTTCATCTGGGTGGTTGACAAATAACAGAAATCTGATTTTCTTTGAGTTTAATTTTTAACTACATATATTAAATATATAGTAAAGTGCTACCAAAGGTGTTGGGGATATTACGATTTATATTTGGATTTTTGATCCAAACATAAAAAAAATGTCATATGGCGTGAAACTCATTTCACATGGGATGACGTTCAGAATTTTGGCAGCAAAAAAAAGGAAATCACTTTATATGAACATGTGAAGTGAGGCTTTCACGGCACACTATATGAAATGTAAGATATCGGTACTGCAAATTGATAGAAAAATACATATTTTTAACAAGACATCTGATAGAACATACATATATTTGGAAATTTAAGAGTAAGAATTACACAAAAAATATTTCAGGCATGATATTTGAAGTAAAAAAAAATGTTCTGGCACACGTCAACCACCCGTTTAATTTAGGACCTTTTTTGGCACTTGCAAAGTATCAAGCTAATATTTATTTATTTTGTTTGCAATTCCCTGAATCCTGTACGTAGCATTATCATTTCATACCGCAAACATACATACATCAATCATTTATTTATTTCCTGCCTCTAAGGAAAGAAAACAATTAAACAGATTGGAAATATGTGATCGTAATGCATCAGTGAAGAGGGAAGTATTGATTTTTTGTTCCTCTCCTGTTGTGATTCATGAAAGCCTGGGAAAATGCTTATTGATTGGTGTAAACAGTGGCGACTGTGTGTTTTCTTTGATCAGATGATTTCATCAGCTAGAGATGATTTTGATTCTCACATTCATCATGATGAGAGTGTTTCCGAAAGAGTGATTGATTAGAACTTTGTAGTGTTGTCGCGGTACCAACATTTCAGTATTCGTTACCAATGGCAGTGAAAAATAACGGTTCTCTGTACCAAACAAAAACATGAATTTAACAACACACCACTTCTATGAATAAAGTTAAACTGATGAAATAATCCAAGCATAAATTAAAGAAAAGATGCTCTGTAAGCATTTATATACAACACATTACTGATACAAAAGTCTAGAAGTGTGCTCTGTAAGGTTTTGGAAGAACCTTTGCAATATTTTGTACCTGGCAAACTGGTGTTGTATTCTGCTTAATCTTCCATTATCCGTGATTTTTTTTTTTGCTTCTTTGAAACCTCCGTTGAGAATCGAGCTGTTGGTGCGCTTGATGGTATTTTGGAAACAGAGTGTTGGTATGTTCCCTGTGGAGCCACTCAGCCTCTTGCTGAACTTCCATTGGGAAACTCCCAGAAAATTGGTTATAAGAGACTGAGTAGAAATGGCACATCAGAGGGAGTGTGCACTTTAATAAAATAAAAGTGTAGTGTTCGGAGTTCAATCACTAAGAGACTATGAAATAGAGATTGACCGATATTGGTTTTCTATAGCCGATGTTTAGAGGTCAGGGTCAGCTGATGACCAATAAGTCCTACCGATTTTTTTTTTTTTTTTTTTTTTTAATTACACCCCCCAGAAAAACATATTACATTTTGTTATATATATATATAAAGACACATATAAATCATATATTTGATACTTTAAATACAGAGCTTAAGGATGTTAAGTACTTAAAGATGTTTAATTGGAAATTTACCACCTCTTGAAACCAAGGCCTGAGAGGGAAAGCTAAAAAGCATGTCTATGAATTGGGACACCCCTAAAGAGCCATATTCCTCACCAGATGGATCAGTAATACATGAATAATTCTTTATATTTACATTTTAAATAGTCAAACAAAAATTGGACATGCCAAATGTGAGTTTATTGTGTAACATCAATGTTATCACTACTCTTATAGTTTATATGGCCTTTATTTAACTCTATATGGACACAGGACTTGAAACATAACATAAAACAATTTTAAAAATGGTATAAGTTATGAAATTACTTGCATGCGCGGGTCACTTGGAATGGAGGACCATGCAGCCCTTTGACTTAAAAAAATTGGGACACCCCTTTACTTCAAGTGAAGATGCAAAATGAAGGGTTAGGGCTAAGGCATGTTTTCCAACAGCCGTGTTTCAGAAAAATGAAGCACACACATTGAGCATATTTTCAGAACTTATTAGAGGGGTACTTTTGGTTTACTTTAAAAGGTTTTATTCAGCCAGTTATTTGCAGTGTTGTCATTGGGAATCGGTAATCAATGGCTGCTTTTTGTTTAGCATTTCTCAAAAATGTTTCATTGCATAGATTTAGTTAATTTGTATTAACATCATGTTATTAAATTCTTGCAACATGCATAATTTGTAGCATTTTATTCCATGACAGAAACTTCTGTGTTTTTGTTTCTGTCTGCGTTGATCAGAATAGTGTTTGTGCTTGTTGTTCATCTGGGTGCCAGGGTATTCGGAATGCCATGGGATCCACAGAGGGGTATTTCAGGCTTCATGAAGCTCATGAAGGACTTATTTCTCAGCCCTCTGCTTTTAGCTGCACAGTTCTGCATTTGTGCGTGTGTGCGAGAGGGAGAGATGGGGGGATTGTGTCTTTATATGGTCTCATCTGTGAGGTCTTTGTCACTATGTTTTGAACATCAACACTAATGACTAAGCTTTCGCCAGAGGCAGCCTTGAGAGTGTGTACAAACACACAAGATTCAGTGTAACTATAGTTTCTGCTTTTGGGATTTGTATGATTATATTTAACAATGTTGGGCCAGATTAAATGAGACCATGTACGTGTAACAGGGAGCCGGGCAAAAAAGGATGTACTGGAAAACAAAACATTTTATTACGTGTCAGTATCGTCATTGTGAGTTTTATTTGTGACTGCTTTAGGTTCCTCTCACTCTGTTCTCGTTTTCCATTCGTTCCCTTTGCCCACAGATCCAGTTTATGACAAATGACTGTTAACGGTTGTTCTATTTCTGACTCTAGACAAGGCTTTAATGGATGGCTCTTAATTGAGTCTGGCTGAAATGAGTTTTTGACTGGGAGCATTCGGGGCAAGAGCCTCTCGGAAGAAGAGCCAGTCCCTGCTCTGTAACTCACACAAAGAAAGAGAATAAAAGATGAAACACAGATATCTGAAGCATCACACAGTGTTGCGAGGGTGTGTGTGTGTGTGTGCGTGTGTTATGTAAGATCACAGCTGTGCGGTTGGATTAGCTCTTCTGTGCTGGTGTTTGTGCTTATAAAACGAAGAGTGGGCCAAAGGTTTAGTGCATTTTTTAGGTGAAATTTTTTTGATGCTGAACTGTGCTATTGTGAAGTTACAAAAAATCCTGTTTAGGTTCTGTCCATGCGTACCTAATTAGTATTTAGTGATATCTGGGTGCCAGGCTTGCACACAGTAACATTTGTTTACCGTTCTTCTCCCATCTTTGTTGTTTGTCTCCAAACCACTGGTTTAAAAGCTGCCAGTGACTCCCAGGGCTGGCATTTTCTTACAATGATTTTATTAAGTATTGTCTCCACAAACCATCAAATGTATACAATCTAATGTATACAATCTAATGTATACCCTGAAAGGAAATATGCAGGCCGGAAAATGAATGAGAAATAGTCTTTATAAATTAAAATAATTCAGGTTGAATGCCATTATTTACTTATTTTTATTAACATTTATGGTTTAACTCTTATATTTCATATTTGATTCATATTTTAAAACTTCACATTATGGATGTAGCGATCGCTTTTCAACGTAATATTTAATTACCTAGTTTCAATAAAGACCCAGGTTAGATCTCTAACCTCAACATGACGTTACCACTTAAAAATTATATTGAATTGACAAATACAGGGAGGGGTAGGTGGCGAGAGCGATAAAGGCCATTTATATTATTATTGACATCAGTGTGTTTTGCAACGAAATGACTCAACCATTGGTTTGTGGGGGGGGGGGCCATAACAGTGGCGGAGTCCTAAGTAGCCGCTTAGTTTGATAATAGGGAGGGCTCTGGTGGCTCCTCATATTTATATATCCATTTGAGGGACCACCACTCTTGCCACTATTTGCGATTCGCACTAATATTCGGATGGCTTCTCTTTCTAGTAAATATTACATAAAACAAGAATACAATGTAAAGAAGTTTCAGAAGTGACTAGAATCACAATGACTCCAAGAAGCAAATACATGTCAGCTTCTTGACAATATCTCCCAGTAGCTCCACGATACGTATTGTGACAATTTTTTGTTGCGATATATTGTGTCACGGTCTATTATTACTAGGGCTGGGTATCAAGTTCAGTACTTTTTTAAGCACCGACCGAATCGTCTCGATACTACCGAGTATCGAAAAAATAATTTTCGTTCGATACCAAATTTCGATACCTAAGGGTATAATCTTATTAACGTCAGTGAGCTAGAAAACGTGTGGCATCCTTAACGTGCCCGAATCTAATGCTGGTGATTGACTGTGGCGAATCACGTTTACGGCAGCTACCCCCCCCCCCCCCAGTCGCCCTGTCGCACACACAGAGCTTGTAAAGTGTGAGGTGAGGCTGTAATGTACATTAAACGTTAAAGCATAGCATAAATTTGACGCAAACTGTGTTTAAGCGATCAAAAGTATGGCTACATTATGCCAAGATTGACGGCAACAGGGAACGATGCAATATTTGTAAAAAGGTTATCGTGTCCAAGACTGACAACACGTCAAATATGATGCAACATCTGACAGTACACGGAATTAATTTACTGCAAGAAGATCACACCGGTGCAGTCATCATCCTCTCACTATTTTCCTGACTCAAAGCCTCCAACAACATGCCCACCACAAGCGTCGTCCTCCGTGACTGATGAGGATACCGGCGCGATGGCTGCTCCAGCATGTAAACGACTGTTAGCGCTTCATGCTTGTATTCCGTTAAGGTTAAGTTTAAGTTTATGTGGGGTCAATTTATTAATCTAATAACAGACTAACAGTAGCCGCATCCGCATCCATACTCACGGGTAAAACTGCAGAGCTGCAAACTCACACATTGAACATAAGACTCATGCATTTGAGTGATCTCTCCGGTTTCTCACGCTAAAATAAATGTCAAGATGTGAAATGGGCGGAGCTAATAGTGTATCTGTGATCTGTTTCTTGAGCCTGATGATAAAAGATGTATGCATCGTCTTTAGTCTGTGAGGGTTTTTTTTTC